>CM072924.1:3001448-3043948 GCA_036971965.1 Nyctalus aviator
TGCCTCCCTCCTGCCTCCTGCCTCCTGCCTCCTGCCTCCCTCCTGCCTCCTGCCTCCTGCCTCCTGCCTCCTGCCTCCCTCCTCCCTCCTCCCTCCTGCCTCCTGCCTCCTGCCTCCTGCCTCCCTCCTCCCTCCTCCCTCCTCCCTCCTGCCTCCTGCCTCCTGCCTCCTGCGCCGCTCAGAAGCCCCACGGGTGCCGGACGGGGGACCCTGGGGGTCCTGAGCCGCCCCAGGCTCCTGCACAGGCGCCACCTCCACTGCTGTGGCTCCTGGGCTGAGTCCCTCCCTTCTCTGGGCCTCTGTCCCCTTTGAACATCGGGTCCCTGGCGTTCAGCACCAGCCTGGCGGGTGTGGGGTACGGGGTGCGGGGGCCTGCTCAGCCAGCGCTGGGTGGACACGGGAGCCCCGGAGGGTCGGGGAGCGTGCCCCCTGCGGGGCCAGAGCTGGGTGTGGGCCATGAGGTGCCCGGAGGGAGCCTTTCCAATGGGCCCTAATGCCGATGCCCCCCAGGTGGGCGGCCAGGCCCGTGCCCTCTGTCTCCGCCAGCCGTCCCTTCTCCCGCGTCCCACCTGAGAACGATGTGGGGGGGGGGGGACGGGCCACAGGGGTGCCCCCCGGTGAGCTGCTAACGGGAACACCTCCCGGTGGGGGCTGGGAGGCGGGAGGGGGCAGGCGCGGTGGCAGCGATGTGCCAGGCTTGTCTGACGGGGCCAGGGCTTTGGCTGCAGCTGCCAGGCCCGCCGGGGGGCCAGGAGCGTGCTTGGGGCCTGAGGTCACACCGGTGTTGGGCTGTGGCCAGCTTGGCCCACACACCGTGTCTATTCCTGGGTCCGGGCTCCGGCACCAAATACGGTGCTGCCTGCCTCTGGCGCCCTCGGCGACGGCAGGCCTGGCTCCAGTGGCGCAGCCCGCCTCCCCTGGAGGCCCGGTGCTTGCCCCACACCATGGCAGAGCCCCGTCCCCCCAGGCCCCGGGCCACCAAGCAGCCAGGGCCTCGCTCCATCCCTCTGTCCGTCCGCCCACTCCTCAGCCCACTCCTCAGCATGGCTCATGGCGGGTTGAGAAGACACGGGACCAGAACAGCCCCGCCCTGCAGGGCCACCAGGCGGGGCGCACAGGGCTCTTGGTTTACCTCAGGGCTCTGCCATTCAGGAACCGGGGGGTGGGGGGGGGCAGGGGGGGACCCCCAGGCAGCTCACCCAACGTCTGACCCCGTCTCCTCACTCACCTGGTCACTGGTTCCTTTGGTCGCTCACTGATGTGCTAACTCACTGACCACCCAGTCACTCTCTCGTTAATCCACTCACTGATCACCCACTGATTGCTCACTCTGACTGCTCTGTCCACTCCCTTCTCACCAAGCACAGTGTCCGTTGACCCCACGGGGTTTGTTCCAAGTAAATAACCACCCAGGCACCTACAGAAAAGCCCAGGAGTCCGCCTGCGTCCGGGGAGAATGCGTCCGGGGAGAACAGGCCTCGCGGGGGAGCTGGCATGTTAGGGAAGGTGGCCTCTGAGGGAGGGGAGAGGAGGGCAGAGGGAGGGGAGTGGAGGGGAGAGGAGGGCAGAGGGAGGGGAGAGGAGGGCAGAGGGAGGGGAGAGGAGGGCAGAGGAGGGCAGAGGGAGGGGAGAGGAGGGCAGAGGGAGGGGAGAGGAGGGCAGAGGAGGGCAGAGGGAGGGGAGAGGAGGGCAGAGGGAGGGGAGAGGAGGGCAGAGGAAGGGGAGAGGGAGGGCAGAGGAGGGCAGAGGGAGGGGAGAGGAGGGCAGAGGAGGGCAGAGGGAGGGGAGAGGAGGGCAGAGGGAGGGGAGAGGAGGGCAGAGGAAGGGGAGAGGGAGGGCAGAGGAAGGGGAGAGGGAGGGCAGAGGAGGGCAGAGGGAGGGGAGAGGAGGGCAGAGGGAGGGGAGAGGAGGGCAGAGGGAGGGGAGAGGAGGGCAGAGGGAGGGGAGAGGAGGCAGAGGGAGGGGAGGGAACCATGTTCCAGCAGGAGGAACAGCAGCTGCAAAGGCCCGAGGCGGCGGCGTGGGGGTGGGTTTGGGAAGGGCCAGGAGGCGGGTGTGGCTGAGGCAGAGCCGGTGACAGGGAGAGAAGTGGGGGGTGCGGTCAGGGATTGGGGGACACCCGGGCCTCGGCGGGCCGCCCACATATCAGGGTCTGAGCGGAGGAACGACTGGCCGCCACGTCCTCTCAGTGTCCGTCCGGCAGCAAGGGAGGGAGGGAGTCAGCGAGTGGACGAGACGGCCATTTGCACGGGGCACGGGGCACGGGCCGGGCCCGGCTCGGGGAGAAGGTGTGCGGCCCAGTGGACTCAGGGAGGTCCATCCGGCCAGCTCCCTTCTCCATGCCACCTTCCCGGGGAGCCACCTTCTCCGGACTCAGGGCCTCTGCCTGCACTTCTCCCTCATCTCGTTTATGGTCCTCAGCTCTTGGCCAGTGGTCTCCCCCAGGCAGAGCGCCCCCCAGGGGAGAGCGAGGGCGAGAGCCGGTGCACACAGGAGCCCGCGCCACCTCCCGTCTCCTCTTTTGCAGATGGAGCTGCGGGCACGGAGCGCGGGTGGAAGGGCCGTGTGGGTCCTGGCGGAGAAGGCCGGCCGCTGAGCCAGGCGTGTCTGCAGGAGGCTGCCAGGCTGCCGATCCCCGCCTCACCGCCATGGGCCGCCCGGGCTGGTCAGTGCCGGCTCTGATGTCATTGCGGCTCCCGGCCGGGGCCCTGGGGGGGTCGGGGGGGCCATGGCACCCTCTCTGGCTGTGAGACCCAACTGTCCCGGGAGGGGCTGTCTCCGGCCCCCGGGGTCCCCAGACCGTGTCCGCTCCCTCCACCCCTTTCAGCCCACGTTTCCTCGCCTCTGAATAGAAATGATGCAACTGCCCCCTGGGGTTGCTGAGCGGGGAGGTGAAGGGGGGGTGGCTTTGTCTCTGGGCACCCCGCAGGCCCAGAGGAACTGCCAACGGGGAGCACAGTCCAGGCCCGTGAGCTCGGCCCCTCCCACCCCCCAGCACCAGGCACGGTGTGTATTGGCTGCGCTGACTCGCTCCCAGGCAGGACGGCGCAGTGGTGAGAGCACAGGCGCTGGAGCCAGGGTTCAGAGGCCCAGCCTGCCCCTGGCTGGCTGTGGGATTCTGCGTGAGCTCTCAGGATGCCCTGTGCCTCCGATCCCGCACCTGAAAAGTGGGGTGATGCTTGCCACCCGGTAAGGCAGCGTAAGGGCTAAGTGAGCGAACACATGTCCGTGTGAGACGTGGCCTGGCTCGCACATGGCAGACAGGCAGCGTTTCCTGAGGAGGCGAGCGAATGAGCGAACACCTACACTCACCCCACGAGTGGGTGCTGGTGTTCCTGCCTTGCGGGTGGGGAGGATGAGGCTCAGGCAGCTGAGTGATTTGCCCCAGGTCTCCCCGCTGCTTCAGACAGACGTGGGGTCCCCTGCGCCCCAGGCGTTTGCAGTCCCACCCTTGGGGATGAGGCCAAGCCTGTCTGTTCCTCCCAGCCACCTGGGCACCCAGGCATGCTCCGGGCTGGGCTGCTGGCCCCATGGGCCTGACCCAGACAGGGAGGGCCCCGGGCAGCAGTGCCAGCCAACTGCCCTGGCCCACCCTCTCCAGACCTGCGCCCGGGGAAGCCAGGGGCCGGGAGACCCCGTGTCTGAGCCTGAGCCGGGCCTCAGGACCTGCGAGCACCCCGGGGCCTGCGGTTCACCGTCCTGCCCGAGAGCGAGCTCGCCTGCCAGCGCCAGGCCCCTAGGCCCAGGCTCTTTTATTTACTTTTAAAATATATTTTATTGATTTTTTACCGAGAGGAAGAGAGAGGGATAGAGCGTTAGAAACGTCGATGAGAGAGAAACATCAACCAGCTGCCTCTTGCACACCCTCTACTGGGGATGTGCCCGCGACCAAGGCACATGCCCTTGACCGGAATCGAACCCAGGACCTTTCAGTCCGCAGGCCGACGCTTTATCCACTGAGCCACACCGGTTTTGGCCAGGCCCAGGCTCTTGCTGAGGCTACTCAGCAGCCTGCCCTCTTGGACCAGCTCCAGGCCTGCTTTGCGGAGCCAAGGGGTCCGGGCACCGGGCCTCCCCTCACCGGCTGCCAGTCTGGCGTGCCAAGGGGCTGGGGCAGGGCCAGGCAGAGGCCTGAGGCAAAGGCACGACTTCTGATAACTCCCTGCCGGCCCCTGCCCTGGCCGCTGTGGCCACGGGGGGTATGGCACCGGCCCGGTGCCTGGGGGCTCCCCGGTGTGTCCGGAGTGAGCGGCTGGCAGGCCTTTGGGCTCCGGGAGCCAGAGCTGGCCTTGGCCTTGGCCTTGGCCGCCGTGTGTAAGGAAGCAAGTTCTTGGGCCGGGGTTGCCAGCAGCCCCGTCCGAACGCGGTGTCCTCTCTTGCAGACCAGCCAGTTCCTGCCGGAGGCTCCTGGCGGCACCGGGCCGGGGAGACCATGCCCAGGCCCCCGGACTGCCTGCTGGGGCTGCTCCGGGGCGCCCCGAGCCAGCGGGCCTGCACCCTGCTCCTCATCAGCTTCAACTTCATGTGCCTGGTGTCCCTCATGATCTACTGGCACATGGCGGGCGAGCCGGGGGGCCCGGCGCGGCTCTCTAACCTGCCCGCCGCCGTCCCCTGCCCCCGCCTGGAGCCCCCCCCGCCGCCCCCCGGCGGCGCCCCGCCCCCCACCAACATCTTCTTCCTGGAGACCTCGGACCGCACCGACCCCAACTTCCTGTTCATGTGCGCGGTGGAGTCGGCGGCGCGGGCGCACCCCGAGGCGCGGGTGGCCGTGCTGATGAAGGGGCTGCTCGGCCGCGGCGCCAACGCGTCCCTCCCGCCGAGCCTGGGCCTCTCGCTGCTGCGCTGCTTCCCCAACGTGCGGCTGCGGCCGCTGGACCTGGCCGCGCTGTTCCGGGCCACGCCGCTGGCCGCCTGGCACGCCGCCACCCGCGGCCGCTGGCAGCCCTACCCGCTGCCCGTGCTGTCGGACGCCGCGCGCCTGGCGCTGCTCTGGAAGTTCGGCGGCATCTACCTGGACACGGACTTCATCGTGCTGCGCAGCCTGCGCAACCTCAGCAACGCGCTGGGCACGCAGTCCCGCTACGTGCTCAACGGCGCCTTCCTGGCCTTCGAGCGCGGCCACGCCTTCCTGGCGCTGTGCATGCGGGACTTCGTGGCGCGCTACAACGGCTGGGTGTGGGGCCACCAGGGCCCGCAGCTGCTCACGCGCGTCTTCAAGCGCTGGTGCGCCACCCGCAGCCTGGCCGAGCGCCAGGCCTGCCGCGGCGTGCGCGCCCTGCCCCGCGAGGCCTTCTACCCCGTGCCCTGGCAGGACTGGAAGAGGTACTTCGAGGACGTCAGCCCCGACGAGCTGCCCCGGCTGCTCAACGCCACCTACGCCGTCCACGTGTGGAACAAGAAGAGCCAGGGCACGCGGCTCCAGGCCACGTCCCGGGCGCTGCTGGCCCAGCTGCACGCCCGCTACTGCCCCACCACGCACCAGGCCATGAAGATGTACCTGTGAAGATGTACCCCGCGCCCCGCACCCATCGGCCGGAGGAGGGCCGGGTCTCCCTTCCTGGGGGGGCGGGGAGGTGAGGGGTGAAGGGCAGGGAGGAGGTGCTATTGCAGGACTGGCTGCAAGCCCTGGGGCGTGCTCCCTCCAAGCCAGCGGGAGGCTGGGGGGGGGCACCCCTCGTCCAGGGAGACACCCCTCCCTCGGCCGGAGTGCTGTCTCAGGGTGCAGGCGACAGGGGGTGGGGAAGGGCCCCCAGCCAGAATCCGCTGGAGTGAGCAGGTGGAGGGGGCACCGCAGGCCTGCTGGGCAGCACGCGGGCACGTGGACATCACAGGATCCTCCCCCGAGGCCCCAGGGAAGACGGGCTGTTTGGCCCAGGTGCCCGTGAGGGCGCAGCTCAGGAGCCCCGGGTCGGGAGAGGGAGGCGGGAGGAGGGAAGGGAGAGGCGGCCGGCGGAGAGCCGTGTGCAAGCCCGGGCCCCAGCCCCCAGCGGGCGGCGCTCTGCCCTTCCTGGGTCTGTGTTTTGTTTTCCGGGAGGCCGAGGCTGGCAGAGGGGCCCGGGAGCATTCGGGGGAGGCCCTGCCAGCCGCCCATCCTTGATTCTTTCCACAGATGTTGCCTGGGTGGCACTCCAGGGGCCTGGGGTTGCGGAGTATTTTGGATCCGGAAAAGCACCTTAAAGGAAGCACTCCCGCCCTGCTGGCCATAAACACAGGCAAATAATAAACATAACACACGTGACCGGCCCACAGCTGCCCTTCTGTAGTGGGGGACCGCCGGGCGGGGGAGACTTCCCTGAGGTCATGCAACCTGCCTGGACGGAGGCCTGCAGAGGGAAATCTGCTCTCGGCGGGCGGAAGGGCGGGCCACAGCTGCCGGGTGTTGGGGCGGCCCAGCACCGGCCTCGCCTGGGACTGGGGGTGCTGCCAGGAACTCAGGGTCTCTGCGTGCTGCTCTTTGCCAGCGGAGGGGGGTGTTTAGAGCCTCTGGGTTCTGCCTGCAGACTCTTGGGCAGCCTGGTGAGGCGGTGAGTTCCCTGGCTCCAGGGGCATTCAAGAGCAGGCGATGTTTTTGATGCAAACAGTGGATTACCTGTCAGTTATTTCTCCAACCACATTTCACCTATCTTAATTTTCTTCAGAATAAGCAGGTTTTACTTTAATCACACACACACACACACACACACACACACACATAATGAGTGAAATGATCTCTGAGGGCCACGCACCGTTTAGTCATTTGGTCATGCAGTGGGGTCTACCCCCTGGTCCAGCAGTCACGGCTCTCCTGATCTGGCCTCAGCTTTGTCCTCCATCCGCACTAAACTGTATATTCTTTTTTTTTTTTAATTGGATATTCTTTTTAAAATATATATATTTTATTGATTCTTTTACAGAGAGGAAGAGAGGGGGATAGAGAGTTAGAAACATCGACCAGCTGCCTCTTGCACACCCCTTACTGGGGATGTGCCCGCAACCAAGGTACATGCCCTTGACCGGAATTGAACCTGGGATCTTTCAGTCCGCAGGCCGACGCTCTATCCACTGAGCCACACCGGTTTCAGCTTAACTGGATATTCGTGACCCCCGTCCCCGCCTCACATCCACATGTAGATGCTCTCTGAGCCTTCGCTGCTGCCGGCAGTGCCCTTCTCAACATCTTCATCTTCAAACTCTTGTTCCTTCCCAAAGACTGATGGCTGTCCCCTCCGGGAGGCCCCCTGACTGCCCCTCGGGCCCCACAGCCCCTGCACCCTCCGTGACTGTGGGGTTCTGGGCCCATTCCTCTAAACATCTTTTTTTAATGTTTTTATTGATTTCAGGGAGAGGGAGGGAGAGAGAAACAGAAGCATCAATGATGAGAATCATCAATCCACTGCCCCCTACTGGGAACCAACCTATAACCGCCTGGTTCACGGGCTGATGCTCAGCCACGGAGCCACACCGGCCGGCCCATCTAAACATCTCAGAGGGCAGAGCCGTGTCCAGTCCCTCTCGGGTCACTCCCGGGGCGGGCCTCGGGCTTCCCCGTGGGGGACACGCATGTCGCTTTGCCAGGGCTTCCAGAAGTTCCTGTCGTCCATGCAGAGCCGAGGCCCCAGAGGCAGCAGCTCTGGGCCCCACTTCCCTGGGGGCGTCAGGGAGAGCCGTGGGCCCTCAGCGCCCCGACACTGACCCGGGGCCAGCTCTGCGGGGCGCAAGCCCCTGAGTCCCCGGGCCTTCGCAGGGGCCTGTTCTGGAGACACGGCCTCCCGCCCTGCCAGGCGGCCAAGCAGGAGAACTCTCTGAGAGGGGGCGTGGCCTTCAGAGGTGGCGTTGGTTTTTCCTCCCAGAGTCTAGGAAGGCCCCCCATTCACCCGCCGTGACCGTGGGGCGGGCACAGGGGCTGTGCCCTGGGACCAGCTGGCCAGAAACGGCAGCAGCATCCCGGAGCATGGGGGCGGGCGAGGTAACAGGAAAAGGGCGTCCACGTCCAGGCCCTGAGCAGGAAGGTGACCGCTGCTGCCCTCGCCAGCCGGCCTGGGGTCCTCGCCTCCTCACCCCAGTACTAGGCCTTGCCCTCCTCTGGGCTTCGGGCAGCCGTCCTAGTGCCCAGGGCAGGGCCGGGAGCCAGAGCCCCTTTCCCAGGAGGCCGCGGGCCCGGCCAGAGCGCTGGGGCTTTTGCAGAGATGGATGGTGCCTGCCCCCTAGCACGGACGCGAAGATCCAATGAGCCGGCTCCTGGCGTGGAGCCCCTTGTTACAACACTCCTCCCCTCCGCGCGGGGAAACTGAGGCTCAGCAGGCAGGGGGAAGCACTGGGCTTAGCGCCCAGGGCGTGGCCATCCTGAGGGCTAGCTCCGGGCAGGAAGGCGGGGGGGGGGGGGGAGCTGGGGGGCACCCACAGAACAGCCCAGAGCCCCCCCGCGGCCCCCTGCTTGGCTCTGATTCCAGGGAGGCCCTGCGTTTTGTTCCCTCCATCCCAGCGCCTGGTGCCTGGCAACCTCAGGCCCCCCCTCCCCTCTATTCCCGCCCCCATCCTGGAGTAGGAGGCGGAGCTGCTCGGTTCTCGGAAGGAGGAGGGAGGGGGGCAGGCCTGGGTGGAAGCTGCCCTGGGGATAGTAATCAGATCCAGGAGCCCCAGGCTGGCTCCGGCCCAGGCCCAGTGCTGGCTGATGCTTCGGTCTGGGGGTTGGGGAGGATGAGGACCCAAGCTCTGGGCAAGCTCAGTCATTTAACAACCCCTCCCAGCTGGCCGAGCACGGGCCGGGAGCGGCCTTCCCAGCAGCCCTGGGGAAGGGGCTCCGTCCCTCGTTGCTATAACAACATTCAGCTTCTTGTTAAATATTAAACGGAATGTCCTCCATCCGAGTGCTCACGGGAAGCCGGGCCGGCGAGGAGCATGGGGCTGCGTTCCTGGAAGTCAGGCTTCACCGTTCACTGTTCACTGTTCCTGCGTCTCTGCTCAGCCCGGTGAGGCGAGCCCGTGCAAGGCATGCTGGGAGTCCTGCTGTGCGGTGGGGGGCAGGCCTGGACACAGCTTGGGGGCCTGCTCAGGCTTGAGCTGGGCTACGGGGATGGGGTGGGGGTGGGGGGAGCACCCACTCGATGAGCAGGGACCACAGCCGGGAGGAACCAGGTGGCCGGTGAGACTGCACCTGGGGCGGGGGCGGGCAGCCCCAATCGGAAGACATTCCTCACGGCCTTCGCCCACCTTCACCGCCTTCGCCCACCACCCAGCCACACTGGGACCCAGCCCCAGTCCCCAGCAGCTTCCAAGGACAGAGAGAAGACCAGAGGCCTCCGCAGAGAGAAACCATTCAGTGGCTGAAACCTTGGGGACATTACTATCGGCCAAGGCACAGGGGGAAACTGCTGGAAGGAAAGACTCCGAAACAGAGCCCGTCCACCAGGGAGGGAGGAGACTCTCCACCACAGCCCCAGGTGAGTGCTCCAGACCCTGGGGCTGCTCCTCCACCCTCATCCCCAAGACGGGCTTCCCAAGGGCGCCAGCTGTTGCCGTTTTCCAGCTCATGGGAGGTTTGAAGGGGGAGGAGGTGTTCAAGGCAAATGTTTTTAAGATCATCCAGCCTCACTTCTGCTCACATCCCATTGGCCTGGACTGTCACGTGACCACCGCCAGCTGCCAAGCACGTGGGGAAGTGTAGTGTGCATCTAGGGGTCAAATACCCAGGGAGAACTCACTGTGCTCCATCACTAAGTGGGTGACAGGAAGCATGGGCACTGGGGGACTGTGAACAGTGTCTCCCACACATAAAGGGGGGGGAAGGGGGCCTCCAGGGTCAGTTAACTCAGCGCTCATCAACATTTTTATTTATTAATTTTAATTTTTTTTTATTGATTTTTGAGAGGAAGGGATAGGGAGAGAGAGAACTAGAAACATCAATGATGAGAGAGAACCATTGATCGGCTGCTTCCTGCATGCCCCCACTGGGGATTGAGTCCGTGCCCTTGGCTAGAATCGAACCCGGGACTCCCCAGTCCATAGACCAACGCTCTATCCATTGAGCCAAACCAGCCAGGGCTCATCCACAGTTTTACATCTTCAGGGATCCAGTGAGTTGACTTGGGCTTATTCCTCATGGCCTCAGGGTGGCTACCACGGCCCCGCCACCACACCCTCCTGCACTCGTGCCAAAGACAGAAAGAGGAGGCTTCCTTCTCCCTGTGTCTGGGGGAAGTTTCTGAGCAGCCCCCTGGCTCCGCCGACTTCTCCTGACTCGCTGGCCCTCTCTTACTCAGTGACCAGCAGAGGGAATGGCATGCCCAATCTGGTTTACACCAGTTGAGGTTGGTCTGATTCAGGAGCTGCGATTGCCCCACTTCCTCGAGAGCACAGGCTCAGCTGAGGGGGCAGGAAACCAGGCTTCCTTCAGCAGCGGAGGGAGGATGGGGGTGGCAGCGGGGAAGGAGCCCTGTGCCCACTGGCTCTTCCTGCCCACCTGCTCCTCCCCAGCCCAGGGTCCATCTTTCCCGCCCAGGGCTTCACTCATCCCGTCCTGTGACGGGGACACCGTCCGCACTTCACACGCAAGGAAACAGAGGCTCAGGGAGGCAGGGACTTGCCTCAGGCCGCACAGCCTGTACCTGCAGGGGGACAGCTCCTTCCCGCTGCGGGGAGCCCTCGCAGGCGTGCTGTGACCGCCTCGTTCTGAGACCAGCACCATGAGACCTGTGGACTACACTGAGTGGCCAGATGATGATCTCTGAACGCATAACAATCTGGCCACTCAGTGTCTATCCTATAGAATAAAAGGCTAATGTGCAAATTGTCCCCTCGACCAGGAGTTCGACCAGCAGGCTGGCCGGACCCCCACCCACGCACAAATTCATGCACCAGGCCTATTAAATATAATATATATATGTATGTGTGTGTACATGTATGTATGTATGTATGCATATATGTATGTATACACACACACTGAGGGGCCAGATTTTTTTTTGAGGGGCCAGATTATTATGCGTTCCGAGATCATCATAATCTGGCCCCTCTGTATTTCGCAGTGGCGGCGCCCGTCTCTCTGTGCCCTCGGGCTCTTTGCCAAACCACCCTTCACAGTCCTTTACTGGATGAGGGCACGGTTCCACTGTTTTGGCCTCTGGCTCAGCCCCGGACCCGTTGGTGCTGACCCCGTTTCTTCTGAGGATTATCCATCGGGATCCATCTCAGCTGCAAAGAGCCACAGGAGTTCGTCTCTCGCTTGTGCGGAAGCCGCAGGAGCCGAGAGGCGGGCAGCCGGGCGGGTGTGGCACTCCACCAGGCGGGGAGCAGGGTTCCCGTTAGCTGTGGCTGCACACCCCCTCATCCCCCCACTCTCATCCTGGCTCCCACCTTAGGGTCCAGGACGGCTGCTCAAAGGCCAGCAGCACATGTGCATTCCGCCAGAGGATGAAGGGGGAGGATGAAGGGGCAGCACTCGCTGCGGCTGGGGGAGCTCCCCCGCACGGATAACTGCGCTTCCCGGCATCGCAGGAAGTGAGTCAGAGGACCCGCAGCTGGGAGGGGTACCCTGAGCGGCCCCCATGGTGGGCCTGGAGCCGGCAGGGTGGCAGAGTTGCTCGAGTTGCGTTGCGCAAGGGGCAGGGCCTGTTAGCCATTGATGAGTCAGGGGCACAGGCTGTCCCTGGAAGCAGCCAGGACCTCAGGCCAGGCCGCCCTTCAGCCCCAGCAGCCTTCCCGCCGCCGCTGGGGAATCAGTCCTCCCCCGGAGGGAGCCTGGGTGACATCACAGCATCCACCCCCACCGCGGCGCGGTCAGCCTGTGTGAGGCTCCGGGCAGCAGTCCTGCGGGTGTGGGAGGTCAGGGCCGGGTGTGGGAGTCAGGGCCGGGTGTGGGAGGTCAGGGCCGGGTGTGGGGGGTCAGAGCCGGGTGTGGGAGGTCAGGGCCGGGTGTGGGGGGTCAGGGCCGGGTGTGGGAGTCAGGGCCGGGTGTGGGGGGTCAGGGCCGGGTGTGGGGGGTCAGGGCCGGGTGTGGGAGGTCTGGGCCGGGTGTGGGGGGTCAGGGCCGGGTGGGGGAGGCAGGGCCGGGTGAGGGAGGCCCGGGCCGGGTGTGGGGGGTCAGGGCCGGGTGGGGGGGGGCAGGGCCGGGTGTGGGGGATCAGAGCCGGGTGTGGGAGGTCAGGGCCGGGTGTGGGGGATCAGGGCCGGGTGTGGGAGGTCAGGACCGGGTGTGGGGGATCAGGGCCGGTGTGGGGGGTCAGGGCCGGGTGTGGGGGGTCAGGGCCGGGTGTGGGGGGTCAGGGCCGTGTGTGGGGGGTCAGGGCCGGGTGTGGGGGGTCAGGGCCGGGTGTGGGGGTCAGGGCCGGGTGTGAGGGGTCAGGGCCGGGTGTGGGGGGTCAGGGCCGGGTGTGGGAGTCAGGGCCGGGTGTGGGGGGTCAGGGCCGGGTGTGGGAGGTCAGGGCCGGGTGTGGGGGGTCAGAGCCTGGTGTGGGAGTCAGGGCCGTGGCTGCCCTGGAGGGGCCTCGGCTCTGGTCGTGTTTCTCTGTCTGGTGCTGGACACGCGGGCCGGGGGGGAGTGTGTGGGGGGCTGCTGAGCGGGTCTCGCTGGTCTCACGCTGAGGGTCTGCGTGCTTCAGTAACATGCACACAAACAGTAAGACAGACCGCAAGGGTGGAGAGATGTTACTTTCTCTCTCTTCCTCTCCCTTCCTCTCTGAAATCAATAAAAATATTTTTAAAATAAAAAGAAGAATGAAAAGGGAGTACAGATACATGTTACCATACAGATGAACGTGCTCAGTGAGAGAGCCGGACAGAAAAGGCCACGTGTGCGATTCCGTGGACGTGAAATGCTCCGGAGAGACGGCTCTGGGGAGGAGGGGGCAGGCCTGGCTGCCAGGGGAGGGCTTGCTAAGGGCATGGAGTTTCCCGTTGGAGGGTGGAGAGGTCCTGAATGCAGTGGTGAGGATTGCACAACGCGGTGAGGGTATGGAAAAACGAGGCAGATGATCTGGCGTCTCGGTAATGTTATTCGTTTAAATATAGTGCACGCTCCTCTGTTCTGGCTCAGCGGACGAGCTAGGAGGCCGGCTCCGGCTCGGCCTTCAGCTCAGTGGAGCCATTGTTCCGGGCACGGTGCACGCCCTCCCACTTTGAGGTCCGGGAATCGGAAAGAAAAATTCCGTGGGTGACCGCCCTGGGTGTCGTCATGGTTGCTGCCTGTGTGCTCTGTTCTGAGTCGTGCTGGTCTCGGACCCGGCGCCAGCACGGCTCCCGCTGTGGCAGAACCCCGTCTTTCTACATGCGGCCTCCCAGCTGCGTCTTCAGTGGGTCCTGCCGCTGTTTCTGGGCATCTTGGCGCTTAATAAAGGCCCGCTCTGCCCCGGGAGAGTCCCCACGGGGTTGTGGGTAAAGTCCACACTACTGAGCTCTCCAGCTGCAGAGCAGGGCCAGGGGCTGGGGACGGGGACGGGGGATATCAGGTTTGACCCCAGCTTGGTCTAAAGGCCCAAGAGGGTCTAAAGGCCCAAGATGTGACCCTCTCTAAGCTCAAATACAGCATGGGGCAAAGGTAGATTTATAGTGAAACACAGGGTATATTCTTATATTGTTATTAATTATTCTATTACTAGAGACCTGGTGCACAAAATTCATGCACGGGGGGGTGGAGGGGTGTCCCTCAGCCCAACCTGCACCCTCTCCAATCTGGGACCCCCTGGGGGATGTCTAACTGCCTGGCTGCCTGATTGCCCCTAACCACTCTGTCTGCCAGCCTGATCACCCCCTAACTGCTCCCCTGCTGGCCCAATCACCACCAACTGCCATCCCCTGCAGGCCTGGTTCCCCCCAACTGCCCTCCCCTGCAGGCCATCTTGTGGTGGCCATCTCGTGACACAAGGGTGTGAGGGTCACTTTGCATATTACCTCTTTATTATATAGGATTTTCCATACAAGCGACTGTATTCAGGAAGAGTTCATTCTCCTGGAGTCTGGGAGGAAACAACAGGGGGAATTGATGATGATGATGATGGTGATGATTAAAAATAATGGTGATGATGATGATGGTGATGATGATGGTGATGAAGGCAGTAGAGACTAATTTTCTTGAGCCCTTCTTCTCAGCCAGGCACTACTGTCAGCACTTGCGTACATGTTTAACTCAGTCCTCACACTCACCCTTTGAGGAGCAGCTTTGTTGACTCTGCAAGATCTCGAAGCAGCATCTCCATCAGGATGACGCATTACGGCTAAGTCATTCCGACGTCGGCCTTTGTGCGGTGGGTGTTCCTCCTCAGCAGAGGATACTTTCTCCTCAGATTTTCAGAGAGTGGGCAGGAGGGGGAGAGAGAGACAGAGAGAAGCATCGATGTGAGAGGGACACAGCGATCGGTTGCCTCCCACACCTGTCCCAACTGGGGCCAGGGATGGAGTCTGCAGCTGAGGTGCGTGCCCTGGACCGGAACTGAACCCACAAGCTGTCAGTCTGTGGACCGGTGCTCTATCCACTGAGCCGAACTGGCCAGGACTGCCAATTTCTGCTTTTCCTGTTTGGCCGATCTGACTCCTAACTCCTCAGGTGAGGCACAGGAGGCGTGTGCCCGTGGACAGTAACACCTGTCCAAGAGCGGCCCAGCCCCCAGGCTGTGTCCCTGCAGCCGCTCCAGGCTCGGCCTCGGCCCTCTGTCCTCAGCCGACGCTGCCTGCCACCGCTCTCTCCTTCCGCCTCTGCCCGGCCCATCCCTGCCGCCCTCCCACTGCTCCACTCTGCTTCTGTCCCCCAGCCCCTGAGGCTCCCCATCTGCTCCGTCCCAGAGAAGCCCCCACAGCCCAGGGCCCCAGAGAAGCCAGATACATGTGAATATTTTCCCACCAGGAAACTCCACGCCCTAGCCCTGCCAGGAAAACAAAGCCTTTTAAAAGAAAAAGAAAAATCAGAGTCGGAAAAATCCACACAAATGACTCCATGATGTTTTGGTAAAGATGGGGGAAAAGAAAACACACAGAACCACACACACAAAAACAGCATTCCGCAACGTGCGTTTCTGGCCGTTGCAAAATGGTCATAAACTGCCCCGTTTCCAGAGGCTCCGGAAGGAAAACTCATCTGCACACGCTTTTTACTTTCCATGTGGGTTTGAAACGCGGCCCCGCCCAGCTCCGTTCCAGAGGGTCAGCGCCGAGGCTGAGGGAAATAGTCCACGTGAGGAGAAGAGAAACAGACCAGCCTTCGTCCAGGGCCTAGAAGGCTGGAAGCCCTCAGCCCAGCCACCCCCTCCCACCACGAATCATGGACTTGCAGGACTGGGAGGGGCCCTGGGGACTGGCCCGGCTGCTACATCCTGGATAGGACGCCCCTTCTATTTTAAGAAGGTCTGTGAGTTATGAAAACACTGAATGAACGCTGGCTTAAAGAGGGTAGAACTTTTGCCCTGGCAGGTTTAGCTCAGTGGGTAGAGCGTCGGCCTGTAGACTAAAGGGTCCTGGGTTCAATTCCTGGTAAGGGCACATGTCCGGGTTGCAGGTTTGATCCTCAGAAGGGGGTGTGCACGAGGCAGCTGATCAATGATTCTCTCTCATCATTGATGTTTCTATCTCTCTCCCTCTCCCTTCCTCTCTGAAATCAATTTTTTTGATAAAAACTTTATATATATATATATATTTATAATATATATAATATATATATTATTGATTTTTTTTTACAGAGAGGAAGATAGAGGGACAGAGAGCTAGAAACATCGATGAGAGAGAAACATCGACCAGCTGCCTCTGCACACATCCTACCGGGGATGTGCCCGCAACCAAGGTACATGCCCTTGACCGGAATCGAACCTGGGACCTTTCAGTCCGCAGACCGACGCTCTATCCACTGAGCTAAACCGGTTTCAGCTATAAAAACTTTTTTAAAGAAGCTTCCCTGGCCAGTTTGGCTCAGTGGATAGAGCATCATCTTGTGGACCAAAGGGTCCCAGGTTCGATTCTGGTCAAGGGCACCTACCTCAGTTGCAGGCTCCTCCCCAGCCCGGGCCCTGGTTTCACTCACACTGATATTTCCCTCTGTCTTTCCCTCTCTCTAAAAACAAAACAAAACAAAACAAAACAAAAAACGGGAAAATATCCTCAGGTGAGGATTTAAAAAAAAAAAGTAGATACCGAAACTGGTTTGGCTCAGTGGATAGAGCATCGTCTGCGGACTGAAGGGTCCCAGGTTCAATTCCAGTCAAGGGCGTGTACATTGGTTGTGGGCACATCCCCAGTGAGGGTGCAGGGGGGTGCAGGAGGCAGCTGGTCGATGTTTCTCTCTCATTAATGTTTCTGGCTCTCTATCCTTCTCTCTTCCTCTCTGTAAAAACAATCAATTATATATATATATATATATATATATATATATATATATATATTTATTTATTTTTTTTTTTTAAAGTAGAAGATAGAATTTTGTCCAGCCAGCGTGGCTCAGTGGTTGAGAATGGACCTATGAACCAGGAAGTCACAGTTCAATCCCAGTCAGGGCACAGGCCTGGGTTTTGGGCTTGATCCCCAGTGGTGAGGGAGTGGGGGGTGGTGGTGCAGGAGGCAGCCCATTAGTGATTCTCTCTCATCATTGATGTTTCTCACACACCCTCTCCCTTCCTCTTTGAAATCAATAAAAATACACTGAGTGGCCAGATTATGCGTTTAGAGATCATAATAATCTGGCAACTCAGTGTATATTCTATAGAATAAAAGGCTAATATGCAAACTGTCTCTTCGAGCAGGAGTTCGACCAGCAGGCAGGCCAGCCAACCACCCATGTCCCCTCCCCCTGGCCAGGCTGGCAGGACCCCACCCATGCACGAATTCTTGCACTGGGCCTCTAATATAGATACACTGAGAGGCCAGATTATTATGCGTTCAGAGATCATAATAATCTGGCCACTCAGTGTTTATTGAAAGAGAAACCATTGTTGGGTGGGGACTAGGTGCCCAGCTCTAACGTCTGTGCTGTCTGAGGCAGAGAGGTGGGCACTGGGAGGAACAGGCCTGTCTCCACAGGGCTCCTGTGGGGAAAGGCAGGTCAGCCCATGGCCAAACTTCCCAGAATGCACTGAGCTGAATTATGAAGAATGCTGCGTTTTGTTTTGTTTGGAACTCACGAGCATCTCGGGCACAGAGCCACCTCGTTGTTAGCCCAAAACCATGTCCCGAGACGAAAATATAATGGATTTTGGATTTTGCCTCTAGTTCCGAGGGTGGGCTGTGTAGCCAGGCTGCTCAGGTTTGACTCTGGGCGCCCTTCCTACATACAAGCCACACGGCTTTGGGCAGGTTACCCACCTACTCGTGCCTCCACGTTCTCACCTGTGAAATGGGGACAATTGGACGGTTGTGAGATTGCATGTGGAGGCGCCGGCACAGCTCTGGGCGTGTAGGAAAAGCTCCATAAACACCGTTATGTCTGTTTCTGCTCTGCCCCTGAGCCTGCGCTCCCATCTCTGAGGCTCAGTCTCCCCATCTGTGAAAGCGGGGGGGTGTGGCTGCAAAGATCCCTCCCCTCTCTGTGTACACACCCCACCCTCCTATCAAGGTGTGGAGCTTGGTCCTAACCCCGAGGGCAGCGTGGCAGCGTGCCACTCGGCCTGACCCTTCAGAGAAAAGGCCGCTGCCGCTTGCTCCCTCTTGGAAGCAATGCCACGCTGCGGGGAAGCCCACGCGGCGGCCTGCACAGGCCCACGCGGAGGACGAGTGAGGCCCCCCTCGCATGAGCGAGCCATCTGGGAACTGGGCCTTACAGAGGATGCCATGTGGAGCTGTCTCAGCGGATGCCCTGACTCAGCGGATGCCGTGTGGAGCTGAGGGATGGTCCTGCCCGGCCCACGAAATTGTGAGCTGTGAGCCCCAGCCCGTTTGGCTCAGTGGCTAGAGCATCAGCCTGCAAACTGTTGGAGCCAGTCAAGGGCACATGCCTCGGTGGCAGGCTTGATCCCCAGCCTGGTGAGGGCACAGGCGGGAGGCACCATCAATGTGTCTCTCGCACATCAGTGCTTCTCTCGCTCTCTCTCCTTTCTCCCACTCGCTAAAAAATCAAAGGAAGGCTATCCTCCGGTGAGGATTAACAAATCAAAGAAAAGGAAAAAAAAGACAGAAATGTGCAACTGTGAGCGAGTAAGTGACCTTTGTGTGGTGAAGCCACCACATGTGAGCGGTTTGTCCTGGGAAACGATGCCCACAGGCCGTCTGATTTGGGAAGGGGGACCCACAGCGCTGGGCACGTGGCCCGGTCAGGCGTGGAGGAAATCGGTGAAAGTCACAGGCTTGCGGCAGTGAGAGGCTGCCCCCACCCCCCCACCCCCTTCAGCTGGTGGGATCGAGGTGGGGTCGCTGCCTTTGGGCCTGAGACGCCACTCAGCCTGACCTTTCTCACAGGGCAAACAGGTCGCCCGGAGGGGAGGTTACTGGGTTCTGCACGGGCAGGTGGCAGACGCGGAGAGGGCGGCTGCTGTCTCTTGGCTTTCAGTGAAAGGAAGCTGCGCTGTCCTGAGGGGGGCGGGGGGAGAGGGGAAGGAATTCAGAGTGGAAGCTGGAGGGCTGTCTCACCCATGGGGGGGGGGGGGGCAGTGTTCAAGCACCGCTTGTCTCAGTCCTTCCTCCGTCCTCCGCAGTGACCGGCAGGACCTCACTGACCTGGTGCCCCTCCCGCCGCCCTCCACCTCCCAGCGCCTCTCCCATCACATGGAGCCCACGGCGGGAGGACCGGGGGCGCGGAGCTGGGAGGCTGGGGGGGGAGGAGGGAGGATAGCCTGGATGAAGGGGCGAGGGCAGGTCTGAAGACTCGGTGCTGCCGCCTGGAGGCTGCGCGGGGGATGGCGACGGCGGGCGGGGCTCCGGGGGCTCCGGGGGCTCCGGGGGCGCCGGGTCGGGAGGCCGCCGGGCGGGGCTCGGGGCTCCGCGGGCGGACCGGCCCGTCGCCAGGGCTCCGGCGGCCTCCCCCACGCGGGGCTCGGGTGTCCCGGCCCCCGGCTCCCCCACCCCCGGGCCTTCGTCCCGCGGTGCCCGGGCCGGAGCGCTGTCCTGCTCCTCCGCCGCCGGCTTCCTCGGAGCGTCGTAGCCGGGACGCAGCGCCGCCCTCGGGTCTCCTCCGCCCGGGGGTCTGCTGGGACCCCCACCCCCGGAGGGCGCCAATGAGCTGGAGCATCTCCCGGGGGTGGGGAGGCAGTGGGGGGGCGGGGGCGGGGGGCGGAGGGAGTAAGGATTGTTCCACATCCTCACCCATCGAGGCACTGGGGATGGAAGGACCTCAGGAGCCCTCTCCTGGCTCGAGGGCGCCCCCGGGGAGGCCCGGGCCACCAGCAGCGCGAACCCGCTCTGCACCCCACATCTGACCTCAGGGTCCAGGGGCCTCCTGAGCCCTCAGGCCGGGTCTCTCCTCCCTGCGCCCGACTCCTCCCAGCTCCGGGCCCGGGAGCACGGACTGGGGTCTGAGAAGACCTTGCGCCTCCCCCATGGGCACCCCCATTGGGGGAAGGGAGGGGAGGAGCACTCAGGCCAGCAGATCTAAATCCGCGCTGACCAGGCCTTTAGGCCCGGACTCCTGCTGGCCCCACGCTGGGGACACGCGCACGGGGTGCACACGCACGTGCCCACGGCACCCAGCAAACCCTCCCTCCCCTGCGCACACGCACACTCACAAGCCCATCTGTGCGCGCGCTCACCTGGTTCCTCACCAGGATGGCTGTGCGCCCCCCACCCCAATCCCTCCCACTGCTCAGGTCAGCTGCAGGGCACAGGGTCCCCCACTTCCACTTCCCGGACCCAGGCCTGCTCACCCTCCCCACCAGGCCCCTCTGCCCCGCTGCCCCATAACCCGCTTGGGGCCAGACCCCCGGGCAAGCTGGGCTACACTGGGCTGCTCAGTGGTTGGTCCTGGGCCAGGGCGGCCTCCCCGGCCGGGTGCTGGCTGGGATGGCTCTGAGGGCAGCGGCAGCCTCCCTCTCCCAGCCGGTCACCCCCCTCCCCACTTAGAAACCCCCCTTACACTGAGCTCTGTCCCCGGACCCCCAGGTCCTCCTCGCTCCTCCTGCCGGTCACTTTGGGCCTCGGCGGGTCTGGAGCTCCCGCTTCCCACCCCCTCTGTTTCCCTGTGCGGGAGGAAACCTTCCCGCAGCCCGGGGTTCCGGCTGGCCTGAGGGTTCACACACACACAGATTTACCAGGGAAAGCACACAAATGTATTTAACGGTTTTACCTATATACGGGCGTCTCAGGAGAAAAATGAGGACCCACATAAGCGAAATAGGCGATCGGGCCCCGAGCTCACGTACCTTCTGCCAGAGAGCAATGCCTTTGTGGGGTGTAGCAACAGGAAGGGGCTGGGACTATGACCAGCAAGTGCCTGGGGGACAGAGACAGGGCTCTCTCTCCCTGCAGTTTGCTGGGCGGCCCGTCTGGTCCTGACACGCAGCCCTGCTGACAAGAGCGCCCCCTCCTGGTGCAGGAGGGCCTTCTCCGGGGCCTTCAGCTCGCAGTCCTCAGGGGCCCAAGCAGCGCGTTGGGGAGATGTGTTCTGAACCCCCTCACCAGGGAGGGCGTTCCCTCCGCACGTAGGCCTCTGGCCCAGCCAAGGAGAGAGGCGCACCCTCCCCGCTGTCCCCAGAGCGCGCTGCTCTTTCCCACAGGGCAGGCCATGGCATTCGAGGCTGCGGACTGGATGGAGGAAGTCTGCCTACCTCTGAGTTCACTATTTTTCTTTTTCTTTTTTTTTTTAAATATATTTTTATTGATTTCAGAGAGGAAGGGAGAGGAAGAGAGGAAGAGAGAGAGAAACATCAATGATGAGAATCATGGATCGCTGCCTCCTGCACACCCTCCACTGGGGATGGGGCTCACAACCCCGGCAGGTGCCCTGACAGGGAATGGAACTGTCACCTCCTGGTTCCTAGGTTGACACTCAACCACTGAGCCACAGTGGCCAGGCTGCCTTTACTTTGTTTTTGTTTTTTAATATATTTTATTGATTTTTTTACAGAGAGGAAGAGAGAGGGATAGAGAGTTAGAAATGTCGATGAGAGAGAATCATCGGTCAGCTGCCTCCTGCACACGTCCCACCGGGGACGTGCCCGCAACCAAGGCACATGCCCTTGACCGGAATCAAATTTGTGACCCTTCAGTCCATAGGCCAACCTCTATCCCCTGAGCCAAACCGGTTTCGGCTGCTTTTAGTGTTTTTTTTTTTGTTTTATCTTGTTTGTTTTTTTGGGGGGGTTTCCGCCCCCCGCACCCCCTGTGCTTTTAGTTTTGACAATTACAAATAAAGTGGCTATAAATGTGGGGGGGGGGTGTTTTGTGGTGTGTTTTGTTTGTTTGTTTTTGTGGCGTGTGGTGTGGTGTTTGTTTGTCTCTGTGCAGGGTTTTGTGCGGTGAGTGTTGGGTGAGGAGGTGGGAAACTCTTTCGCTTTGTGAGAAACCGCCCAGCGTCTCCCCTCGAGGCTCACTGGTCTGCATCCCACCAGCGCAGTGTCTGCTGCTCCACATCCTCACCAGCATCGGGGATTTTATTTGCTTGTTTTCGTTTTTGGATTCCAGCCATTTGGATGCCATAGGTGCGCTGTTTTAATTCGCAAACCCGAGTATGTATGACGTTGGCCATCTTTTCATGTACTCTGTGCCATCTGGAGAGCATCTCTGGCGAGGTGTCTGTTTAGATCTTTTGCCCGCTTTTAGACGGGCTGCTTTGTTTTCTGCTGGTGCAGTCATACGATTCCCTGGCATGTTTTGGATACAATTCTTCATCAGCTCTGTTTGGCCAATATTTCCTCCCTGCCTGTGGCTCGCCTTTCTTTTTTTCATTCCCCTGATGGAGTTCTGCTTTCAGAACCTCACTTCGCCCTCTAACTCTGAATCTATTAGCAACAGGAAGGCGGTGTTGGTGTCTCCATGGCTCTGAGTCCCTCGGTGGGTTTGAACTTGACCGGGTGGAAAGGATACATGGATTACGCCTCTAAAACCTCACACCTGCACCTCAGGCTGTGATGGAGGACAAGCAGGCCGGTGTTTCTAAAGCCCTTGGAGGGACCTGGGATACGGGAAGTGCTCGGTTACCTCAGAGGGTTGTCACAATAAGCTTCCGTCTGGAACAGCTTCACGGAGTCCGTCCTTCCTCCTCGCTCTTCCTTCTCACAATTTCCCCACTACGTTCACACTCTCACTTTCAGGAAGAGTCATGGTGAATAATCTTTCTCAACATCCTGTTTGGATTTTATTAAATGCATAAGTAATTTAGAAAAAAGCAAACATTTTAATGAGGTTGGGGTTTTTATCCAAGAATAAAGCCTGTTTTTAAAAAATATATATTTTATTGATTTGTTACAGAGAGGAAGGGAGAGAGATGGAGAGCTAGAAATATCGATGAGAGAGAAACATCAATCAGCTGCTCCCTGCAAGCCCCCCACTGGGGATGTGCCCGCAACCAAATTACGTGCCCCTGACCGGAACCGAACCTGGGACCCCTCAGTCCACAGGCCGATGCTCCATCCACTGAGCCAAACTGGCTTTTGGCAAAGCCTGTTTTTTTTTAAACTGAAGTACTCCATTACGCTCTTTTTCTTCACATAGAACTTATCAATCCTTGCTAAATGTACTTCTAACATTTTACTTCCTTTTTTTATTATTTAATTTATTTCCATCACCATTTATCCCTCCTACACCCTCTCCCACCTCCCCCCATCCCCCTTCCCCCATCACCACACTGTTGCTGGTGTCCATGAGTTTTTTTCTCTCTCTCTCTCTTTTCCCTTTGTTGCTCACCCCTATCTCTCCCCCAACGCCACTTCTTTGTTCTTAAATGCTATTATGAATGAGGTCTTTTCATCAGAGCCATATTTCCACTGATTGCTATATGTCTATAAGGTATATAGAGGCAACTGACTTTTTTAGTAGACTTTATTTTTGGAACAGTTTTAGATTCACAGCAAAACGGAGAGAAGCATACAGGGAATGAAAAGGCCCCTGTCCCACCCATGCAGTCTCCCCATTACCACTGTTCCCCGCCAGAGCGGCTGATGGGTTACAGCTGCCGAACCTATGACGACACATTATTGTCCCCCAAAGTCTATGAGGGGCCACTCTTGGTGGAGTGCATTCTACAGGTGTGAACAAATGTGTAATCACATGTGTCCAATTTCACTTGACTTTGAATATTAATGTTTTTAAATCTCCTTAAAGTTTTTATTTATTTATTTTTCTATGTGATTCACTCAGCTTCTCTGGGGAATAATCTGAAAACAGTGGCATTTGCCTTTGCGTTTCCCACACTTACAAGCCCTTCTTTACGCGCCCTGTCTGACTGCATGGTTAGTTCCCCCAACGCAGCGCTGCACAGCAGCGGGGCCAGGAAGTCCTTGCCCTGCTCCCAGGTGAGGGGAGGGCATCTGGGGTCCCGCCAGTGAGGAGCATGCTGGCTGTGGTAGCATCTGTCTACATATTTCATCACGTGAAAGTGTTCCAGAGAACCGAGTGCATCAAGTAGTCACACTTTACTTACCAGTGAGCTTAGAGAAAATGAAGTCAGATTCTAAGCAAAGCTACAAGCAGAACTTCCCTCTTTATTAGAGAGCCAGCCCTGTGTGCGCTTAGTGGTTAGCTCGCTGCTGGCCTTGAAAACAACACAGTTCTATCCAATTAAAAATGCACCTGGCACGGCCTTGAGAGTATCTAGCCCTGGCCTACAAGGTCGGACAGCTAGTTTATCTTCCTCGTTATTCAAGCGGCGAAAGCAGGCTGGAAAGCAGTGTTCTTTTTTTCAGAATAAGAGGCTGTCTAAAAAGAGAATTTCAAACAGTAGTTTTACAGAATCGGGGTTAGCCTTCTCAGAAGCATAAAGCCTATCGCGATGCTAACAAGCTCTTTTTCCAGCGTTAGGACTAGGTGTTGGGCTTCGGCAGATGCCCCCTTAGCACCTATCGAGACACTCGTTTGCTGTTTCTCCCGCAATCGTGCGTTTGGAGGCGGCTAGGCCTCTCCACATTGGCAATGAGGCTCAGAGAGGAGAGTCGCTGGCCAGGGTCACACAGCGGGCAGGTGTCAGAGCTACGTCTCTCTCCTAGAGCCCGGCTCTTTGCCTGGCCCCCAAACTGCTCCGGACGCTTGTGACCTGCAGCTCCTGGGACATCTCAGCCCTGGGCCCTTCCCACAGTCCACACAGCTCTGTGGCCACCAGACCCCATTCTCCTGCAGGAGAAGCCTCCCAGCTCAGCAGCCACCCATGTGTGTGTGTGTGTGTGTGTGTGTGTTTACCCGCTGTGAGCACAGCTTAAAGCCACAGGACACAGGCCTAAGGTGGTGGTGGTGGTGGTGGTGTTATTCAGCAGGCCCAGGGTCACAGGCCTAGGAGGCAGAAGAAAAGACATTGTTTTTTTTGTTGTTGTTGTTGTTTTAATATATTTTATTGATTTTGTACAGAGAGAAAGGGAGAGAGATAGTTAGAAACATCGATGAGAGAGTCATCATCATCAGCTGCCTCTTGCACACCCCCTACTGGAGATGTGCCTGCAACCAAGGTACATGACCTTGACCGGAATCGAACCCGGGACCCTTCCGTCCCCAAGCCGATGCTCTATCCACTGAGCCAAACCGGTTTCGGCAGAAAAGACATTGTTCTTCCCTTCTCCCAGGCTCCATAACACAGGGAGGAGCAGTGGGTGCCTCCACGGCTTCTGGGGTGGTTTGAAGTGGGCACAGAGGCGGCCAGCGGGCATCGGGGCTCCGATGAAGAGCTTCAGGCTTTGATTCAAGTTCATCCTGGCCTTGCCAGGTCCCCGCCCGTGCTTTGCTGTGTGACCTGACAGGGCCCGTGCCTCTGTGTGCTGAGGGAGGCACAGAGACCCTGGGGAAGCCCCTGGGTGAGGTGGGGGGACAGTTGGCTCACAAGGCAGGCCGCCAGGGGGAAGCTGGTCTGGTGCCACCTCCAGGGCCTGTCTCCCGGGCCCCCACCTGGAGCAGCTGAGCCCAGAGGTGCCTGAGAGCCGGGCAGGACAGTTATTACTGCGACTCTGCCCTGGGCCACACACTTTGCATGCATTGTCTCATTAAATCTACATTAATTTACGGTAATCACATCCTCTCCCCAGTAATCCTACCTGCAAGACAGGTCTTCTCAATGTAGAGTGCTCTACACACCATCTCGTTACCCCATTTTACAGGTGAGAACGTTGAGGCAGAGGAAGGTAAGTAACTTAGCCAGGTTTGGGGGGTGCGTGGGCCGAGAGGGATGTTGGGCACGGGGTCCCCCGCCTTTGAGGGCAGTGTTGGTATGTCAGCCATCGGCAGGTTTTCTGAGACCTGCAAGGTCACCGTGTGGCTTTGGCATCCTGTCGCCGGTTGGCCAGGCCAGTGAAGACTAACTGTGGGGGCGGGGAGACCTCTCCTTAGCTGGGAGCCTCTGCACTGGGGCCCCATTCTACATGGAACAAAACGGAGGCCCGTGGTGGAGGTCAGACTCAGGGGGCGCTGCCGGCGCTGCTCAGGGGGTGGCTTTTTTTTCAGTGTTTCCACCCATTCTCCCACCGTCCACCGGGGGGCGCTGGATAGCAAGGCTGTGACGAGCTCGGCAGAGAGACTGTATGGCTGGCCTGGGGTGCGGGTCTCCCCGCAGGGCCCATGGCTCCTTCCCCAGGATGCTCACCTGCACCTCCCAACACTCGCCAGGGGTCCCGCAGACCCCCGGTGCCAGCTTCAGTGGTGGGATGCCTGGCCTGCGCTGATCGAGGTTACACATCTGGCCTCACCGGCACCTGGTGTCCGGCAGCCTCTCACCGGCCAGCTGGGTGCTCAGCCATGCCCCCGCTCCCCTGCCGTCTCCAGGACTCCTCCTTTTCCTTCTCCAGCTTCCCTCTGATGTCATGGGCTGCTCACAGGTTCACGGGGACCTGCAGCCTCCCCTCCTCCTCAGTGCCCCCCTCTTTCTCTCTGTAACCACCTGTTTCTGGGCCGGAGACCCCGGGTCTTCACGGAGGCCTCAGTGCAGGGTGCCGAGTGCACAAGGAGCAGGTTCCGGGTGGGTAGCGGGTGTGTTTAGATGAGACGGGGGGACAGGGCCTCGTTCACACAGATGGACATAGCCCCCGGCTGAGCTGCTGAGGGCAGGGGCCCTCACCCACAAGCCCAGCTCCACTGTGTGAGGCACCCCCGTTCACGGAGCACAGGTCCCCTGGGGCCGGGGCACTTAGGGCCTCAAGGATGTAACACTAACTAAAGCGACTCCCCTGGAGAGAAAGTTCCTGTCTCCTCGCGTCTCTTTTCGGCCTCTGCTCGGAGCTGGACCCGTGCAGCCGCTGCGCCTGCTGAGCACTCACTTCCTCTGAGCACAGCAGGCCCTCATCCATCAGCCAGAGCCAACCTCACTGTTTCCAGTGTGATCGCTATGGTTACTGTCTC
Source organism: Nyctalus aviator (assembly GCA_036971965.1). Classification (NCBI taxonomy): domain Eukaryota; kingdom Metazoa; phylum Chordata; class Mammalia; order Chiroptera; family Vespertilionidae; genus Nyctalus; species Nyctalus aviator. Next base: position 3,027,792 of record CM072924.1, read on the forward strand.
TGCTAGTGCTACGCGTTCTCTGTGATGACATAAAGTTTATGTTTTAAGGGGAAAGTAGGAGAATTTAAGGATGTCACAGAGTGGGCTCCGATGACCCGAGCCCCCCGGGTGCCCTGGGGCGCCAGAGGTTTGGGAAAAGGAGAAAGTGCTCCCCTGAGCCTCGCAGCCACCCGCCGGGGCCCTGCTGGGGGCTCGCCCCTGGCACAGAGGAGGAGACCCAGGCCCTGCGAGGGGAGGCGACCATGACAGAGAAGCCCCTGGTCTGGGGGAATCTGCCCCCCATACCCCGCCTGAGCCCCTCCCTCAGGGCCAGCAGCCTGGGCCTGGGGGGCGGGGGGGGGTGCAGCCCTGGAGGGTCCGCCTGAGCTGCAGCTCTGTCCCCATGCCTCACCCCTGGCCCTGTAAGGCACCCCCAAGGAGGAGGGAGCCCAGGCCCGGGGTAGTGGGGGGGGGGGTGTCATGTACCACCCAGACGCCATCATCTCCGCATGCAGGCGGAAACGGACTCAGCCAAGGTCACAGTGACACTGGAACCTGTGCTCTGTCCTTTTTTTCTTTTTTTTTTTAAGTAATTTTAGACAATGGATTTGGTAAGAATAGGGTTTGTTTTTTTAATATAGTTTATTGATTTTTTTTTTTTTTTTGAGAGAGAGAGAGAGAGAGAGAGAGGATAGAGAGTTAGAAACATTGATGGGAGAGAAACATCGATCAGCTGCCTCCTGCACACCGCCCACTGGAGATGTGTCCACAACCAAGGTACATGCCCTTGACCGGAATCGAACCCAGACCCTGCAGCCCGAAGGCTGACACTCTATCCATTGAGCCGAACGGTCAGGGCTGTGCTCTCTCCTTTGGGATTCCAGCTGGTGGAGGACACGGAGGATCTGTGTCCCGGAGGCCCAGTGGCACGGAGGGGTGGGTGCCGGGGGGGCAGGTTCTGCCTCTGCCAGCTGTGTCCTATGGGTGACAACGTGCCCCCTCTCTGCACACCAGAACCCCCCCACCCCCCCGCGTTAGGCTCCCTTATCTTGTCACCGCCCCTTCCCACCCCACACCTCCTCACCGCCCCTTCCCACCCCACACCTCCTCACCGCCCCGCACCTCCTCACCGCCCCTTCCCACCCCACACCTCCTCACCGCCCCTTCCCACTCCGCACCTCCTCACCGCCCCTTCCCACTCCGCACCTCCTCACCGCCCCTTCCCCCCCCGCTCCTCCTCACCCCCCCCCTCCCCCCCCACACCTCATCGCTGCCCCTTCCCAGCCCACACCTCGTCACCGCCCCTTCCCACCCTGCACCTCGTCACTGCCCCTTCCCACCCCACACATTGTCACCAGAACCTCCGGGAACCGAGGAGGTGCCCCCCAAAGGCTCACCGCACCCCGTCCTCTTCTTCCAGGTCAAGGGACAGGTGACGGGAGAGGCAGTCCCCTCCCTCAGGCGCCAAAAAGTACTAGTCAACACCACCGACCCAGTTGACCGCGTCGCGTGATCTGAACAGACATTTCTCCAAGGACACGCAGGGAGCCGAGGAGCACATGGGAAGGATCATCAGGGAAATGCACATCAAACCCACCCACACCCCCGCCTCCCAGCCACCAGGTGGCGTCATCAACCGGAACCCACGGCTGGGGCGTGGGCAGCAGCGCAGCCACTGTGAAAGGAGCTTGACAGTTGCCCCGTGAGGAAACACAGAATAACCTTGCAATTGCACGTCTAGGTGTATCTCCAAGAGCAATGCAAACATGCCACGCCAACGCCTGTCACAGATGCCATAGCATGAGTCATAACAGCCGCAGCCCGGAAATACTCAATGTCCACACACAGATGATGAGTGGGCAAGGCGTATATCCTATCCAGACCATGGTTTCTTTTCTTTTCCTTTCTTTTTTTCCTTTCATTGATTTCAGAGAGGAAGGAAGAGGGAGAGGGAGAGGGAGAGAGAGAGAGAAACATCAACGATGAGAGAGAATCATTGATTGGCTGCCTCCTGCACGCCTCCTTCTGGGGATCGAGCCCACACCCTGGGCATGTGCCCTTGACAGGACCCTTCAGTCCACAGGCTGATGTGCAGCTGACAAGGGCCAGACAATGGTTCCTAACACCACTGTCCAATGAAGGGAACCAAGGTCTCTGGAGAAACGGCTGCTCGGGGCCTGGGCAGGAAAGACACAGAGTGAAACACATGTAGTGCCAGAAACCAGTGACCGAGGAAGTGCCGAACCACACTCCTACCGTGTCCAGGGACACGGGCCAAAAGATAGAACTACTGATGGGAGAGAGGAAGAAAGAACTGGATTATAGCACAAAGTAGAAAAAGGTCTAAAATATATACCCATAAAAATAAAAATATGTCCATAAAAATAAAAGCATGCCTGACATAAATGAACTTGAAGCCTGGTGTACGAAATCTGTGCACGGGGATGGGGGAGGGTAGGGGTGTCCCTCAGCCTGACCTGCACCCTCTCCAGTCCAGGAGCCCTAAGGGGATGTCCTATTGACAGCTTAGGCCCGCTCCCCGTGGTTCTCTGCTCTCTATGGGGCCTGGCTGCTCCACACCTCGGCAATGGCCAGGCAGGCCATGCTGGGAGCTGCCTCCTCCCTGCTGTCAGTCTCCACGGAGGCGATGAGGTGTATTTGCATACTCACTCCTGATTGGCTGGTGGGTATTGCGAAGGTATGGTCAATTTGCAGCTTTCTCTCTCTCTCTCTCTCTCTCTCTCTCTCTCTCTCTTTTTTAAAATATATTTTATTGAGCCGAAACCAGTTTGGCTCAGTGGTAGAGCGTCAGTCTGCAGACTGAAAGGTCCCAGATTTGATTCCTGTCAAGGGCATGTACCTTGGTTACGGGCACATCCCCGGTAGGGGGTGTGCAAGAGGCAGCTGGTCGATGTTTCTCTCTCATCGATGTTTCTAGCTCTCTATCTCTCTCCCTTCTTCTCTGTAAAGTATCAATAAAATATATTTTAAAATAAATAAATAAATAAATAAATAAATAAATTTTATTGATATTTTACAGAGAGGAAGGGAGAGGGATAGAGAGCTAGAAACGTCGATGAGAGAGAAACATCGACCAGCTGCCTCTTGCACACCCCCTACCGGGGATGTGCCTGCAACCAAGTACATGCCCTTGACCGGAATAGACCCTTCAGTCTGCAGACCGATGCTCTACCGCTGAGCCAAACCGGTTCCTGCAGCTTTCTCTTTTATTAGTGTAGATGACTGAGTAGGTAAATAAAGTGAGGACACAGATCTCCCCAGCAGCAGCATTCCAAACCACTCATGTGGACACTCTGGCCTCCGGGAGGCGGGGCAGAACCCCCACTCGAGTGTGGCTGTGCGTAGAAACTTCTCCCGAAGGAACTGGGTCCTTTCAAGAAGTCCATCAGGTGCGCCCCATTATGAGACCCATGTTACAGACGAGGCCACTAAGCCTCAGAGAGGCCAGCCCCCGATCCTGCTTCCTGCTTCCTGCTTGGCCTGGTCCATGCCCTATGTATGCCCTGGGATCTCACAAGGGTGTGAGGGATATTTAGTGACTAAAATTGTCAAATGAGGGAACAGAGGAAAGCTCAGAGCGGAGAGACGGAAATGGGGTGAGAGAGGTCGGATCAGAGTCTACCGCTGTGTGCCGTGTGACTCTGGGCAGGCCCTGACCTCTCTGAATCGGTCTCACTCTCCTCAGGTAGGAGATGGGATGATCTTTGCTGCCTCGTGGGGTCCACGTGAGACTAAAAGGAGGTCGCTCCGCGCACACAGCTTTGCAGGGAACACAGCTTTCTGTTTTCTAAAAAGGCAGCTTCAGCCTCTAAGCCCCGCCTCTGCCCAGCCCGCAGGAAACACGTTCCCGCTCCAGAATCCTAGGAATTTCAAGGGACGGACTTGCTGGCTGGGGCTGGTCCTGCCATCATCACAGGGCAGCTGACGCGGACAGCTCCCTGGTTCCTTCTTATCCCTGAGGGGGCCCGGAGGCTTTCCTGAGGAGGCTGTCCGGGTCCCATTGACCCACACACCCCGGAACGCCCCACAGAAAGCAGTGCCTGTGCAGAGGTGGACCCCGCAGAGACGGGCGTGGCCACGCCCCGGCCCCGGAGGCCAGCCTGGGGCAGCGCCCAGAGCGGGCGGGCGAGGCTGAGCGGGAAGGAGCTGGGGAAACCTCTGGGCAAGGAGAAGGGGAGGCAGAGACACTGAAACTCTGGCCAAGCCGTTTACAGCCGGATCAGAAGGCCGCCTCCCTGGAGATAGCATCTAGGCCTCCGCGGTATCTTAGCTCCAGGCCCAGAAAAGCAGCTCAACCAGGTGGGCCACGCCAGGCCCAGCTGCAGCTAGCCATGGCCCTGTGCTGGCCCCGGCCAATCAGTGGAGACCGGGACCTGGCACAGTACACCAGGGAAACGGGTGGACCTCCCCTAAGCTTCCCACCGGCAAGAGAGAGAGCAGAGCCCTCCAGGCAAAGGGCCAGCCGGCACTTCCCCCCAGCCTTTCCCTCCCCCTGCCTCCCCCACAGGCATGTGTCTCCGAAACGCCAAGGGGCCCCAGGAGACTGGCAACTGGGGAGCAATGGGCAGTGGCAGCGGCAGCTTGTCCCAGGCTAACCCGCTGAACTTGTCTCCAAGGCCCCCCCTTTTTTTAAATATATTTTATTGATTTTTCTCAGAGAGGAAGGGAGAAGGATAGAGAGTTAGAAACATCGATGAGAGAGAATCTTCGACCAGCTGCCTCCTGCACACCTCCCACTGGGGATGTGCCTGCAATCAAGGCACATGTCCCTGACCGGAATCGAACTTGGGACCCTTGAGTCAGCAGGCCAACGCTCTATCCACTGAGCCAAAGCAGTTAGGGCTCCAAGGCCCCTTAAAGCCACAGATCACACAGGCTCGGGGTGAGTGGGGGGTATTGGGCAGACACTGGGAGTTGAGGCCCAGATCAGTAACTGAGCAAAATGAATGCCCGCCTGGGCAGTTGGGAGAGGATGGGGCCTGGGACCACACAGGCCTGGGCTCTCTTGTCGCTTCTTCTAAGCTAAGTCCTTCCTTGTTTCACTGCCCCCAGCTTCTTTAAAAATCTATTTTTTTTTATTGGCTTCAGAGAGGAAGGAGAGGGAGAGAGAGAGAAACAGCAGTGATGAGGGGGAATCGTTGACTGGCTGCCTCCTGCCCGCCCCCGCCGGCGTGTGCCTTGTCCAGGAATCCCACCGTGATCGCCCGGTTCGTGCGTGGACGCTCAGCCTCTGAGCCCCCCAACTGGGTCACTGCCGCCGACGCGGATGGACATATTCCCAAGATCACCGGGGCTCATGGTGGGAAACCCTTTTTATTTCCTCTCTTTTATTTTTAAATTTACTTTTGGATTGTGAAATCTTTCTCGCAGGCAACCAAAAACCCACACCACCAGCTGGCCCTCGGCAGACCCACTCAGGGCCAGGTCCTTGTCTCCAACTCCCCTAAGACATCCGAGGGCAGGCCCCTGGGCTCTGGGGTCTATGCCCTCCCTCCGCCCCTCTCTCCCTGCCCCAGCCCTGGGCACCCTCCCTGGTCAGGGCTGGGAGCTCCTCCTCCGGTTTGCGCCCTCCCTCGGGGGCTCGGGCTGTGCTGGGAACCCTCTCCCCACCCCACACGGGCTGCTGGCTTTCAGCTCGTCTGGTCCCTGGGGCGGGAGCACGTGGGCGGGAAGGGGAAATGCAGGGGAAGGTGGAGAGAAGTCCAGATTATTATCACTGATCGAACTCTCCACACTGCCAACCCCCTAGCACAAGGCAGTGTTCTCAGGTGGCTTTCTCTCTTCCACCTTCGTTTGCATATAATTAGGCAGCATTTTGAGGTCCTCAGAGCACCCTCCCATCCTCTCCTTGCCCAGGGTCACACAGCAAGTCAAGAATGGAGCCTTGCCGGGACCGGTTTGGCTCAATGGATAGAGCGTTGGCTTGGAGACTGAAGGGACCCAGGTTCGATTCCGGTCAAGGGCATGTACCTTGGTTGCAGGCATATCCCCAGTAGGGGGTGTGCAAGAGGCAGCTGATCGATGACTCTCTCTCATCGATGTTTCTAACTCTCTATCTCTCTCCCTTCCTCTCTGTACAAAAATCAGTAAAATATATTAAAAAAAAAAAAAAAAAAAGAATAGAGCCTTTTCCAGCTCTAGGATCCAGCGGTGACCCCGACCAGAGGGCAGCTAGCTCATTCAATTCCCCTCCCCCCCCCCCCCGAGGTCACAGGGGTGCGTCCCCTTCTCCTGGGACCCTCCTGCACCCAGTTCTCACCAGCCCTGTCAGCCCAAAGGGAGAAACCAACCTCCCCCACCTGCCCCTGCCTCCCTCCCCGGAGTGATTAGCTAAGGGGTAGGACCTGACCCAACCTGGGCCAATGGGAGAGTGCCAGCCTCTTGGTGGCACTGATTGGTCCAAAAATGGACACATAGCAAAACAGACCAATCAGAGTTCTTCCCCAGGATTTTTCCTCTCAGACGAGACCGCTGGTGGATCATGCGAGGCCCACCCAAGTGGGAAGACACCATCACTGGCAGAGAGAGGCGAAGCGGCGGGGAGGGGAGCCCCTGCCAATCTCCAGCCTTTCCCCAGGCGCCTCCTTTGGTTTGGTGAGTTATTCAAGGGGGTTCAGTAAATTCCTGGTTTCTGATCCCAGGAGGTAGTGCATCTCCCCTCCCTTAACCCTCTCCCGTCCCCCCCACCCCTCCCCCACCTAAGAACTTGGACTTTGGAGCCAGCCTTGCCTTTGCATCCCTTCCGGCACTCACTAGCTGTGTCACCTGCGGCATCTCACTAAATAGCTTGGTGCCTCAGTTTCCCCAGCTGTAACGCACATTGGCTTATTGTGGGGACTGAGTGAATGATAGCAGCACCTGGCACACAGGAAGCCCTCAAGAACACCAGCTCTTCAACCAGGAGCATTCTGGACGCCACACCTTCGAGGTCCCTGGGCGCCTCCCCCGTGTCAGCCAGTCTGTCCGTCAGAGTGGCCTGGCGGTGGCTTGCTTCCTTCTTGCTGAAAGCTGGACGCCGTAGTGATGAGGCCGCACCGGCCAGCCCTCCCCCCCACCCCCTACTGCTCAGGCTCGGTGCTTTCACAGGGTCAGTATGCAGGACGCAGAGCTCAGAGTGTGGCCTTCCAGAGCAGGCAGTCCATGCCCGAACCGGTGTGGCTCAGTGGATAGAGCCTCAGCCTTGGCACCGAAGGGTCCCGGGTTTGATTCCGGTCAAGCGCAGGCACCTCAGTGGCAGGCTCCCTCCTGGCCTGGGCCCTGGTTGGGGCTCGTGCAGGAGGCAACCAATCGATGTTCCTCTCACATCGACATTTCTGTCTGTCTTTCCCTCTCCTGCTCTCTCTAAAAATCAATGGAAAAACACCCTCGGGTGAGGATTAAAAACAAAGAACAGAGTAGGCAGCCCAGGCCCCGGGGTGGCTCAGAGGCCAATGCCAGGGAGACAGACTCCGAAGACCTCTTCCCTCCACGGCTAACTTGGTTGGGGTCCAGCTAACACACATGGCATCGGGAACAGTGCTGGCGAGTGCTCAGAAAAGGCAGAAATTGTGGTGCCCAGTGCCCAGCTCCTGCCCCCCTCCTCTCTCCCCTCCCCTCCGTGAGGCTGGCTCCCCTCCCAGGGGCTGCTCGGCCCGCACACAGACAGCTGTCACCCAGGCTGGCCTGCCCACACCCGCCCAGCTCTGCCTGAGCCCCAGGGGAGTCCGCAGCTGAGCCCAAGCTGGGAACTTCTTCTCTACCAACAAGGTTCCTCCATCTGGAACCTCAGGCTGTGGCCTGATTGGGAAATAGGTCTTTACAGGATCTCAACTTAAAGATTTCAAGATTAAATCATCCTGGACTGAGGACAGGCTGGCGTCCTTACGGGAGAGGAGGGGCCAGAGAGAAGGTGGAGGCGGCGGTTGTCTGTACGCGGCGGCAACCAGCCTCCGGAGCCAGGAGAGGCATCGGAGCTTTCTCCCTCGGGGCCCTGTTGGACAATGGGAATTTTTGCCCATTCCGAGAGGCTGTGGACTAGGCCCCAGATGGAGCTGTCAGTGCTGACACCAGGCCAGGCCTTGAGATATGGCCTCATGGCCCCTTCCCAGCCCGTAGGCCTTGCAAGATGGAACACTATCAGCTTTCTGAAGAACAGCATGACCCTGTGAACAGCATGGTCGTCAATGGCATGACTCTGACGTTGCTTAGGAAAAACTGTTCTATCTTGGGTTGTTCTGCAAAAACAGGATGTGGTTAATGTGCTTAAAAGTGGTCCTGCACAGAGGGTCGGGGCTGCTCTCTGGTCTCCCTGCGTGGAGAATGGTAGAGCAGTGGCCCGGCTAGCTATTGAAGGCTCCCTAAATTTTAATTTGGTCTGGACTCCAGTGGTTGTTCACTTGAGTTCGCTCCACGACAGGCCCCCAGGAGGAACCAACTTCAATTCCAGACTTCTGGCCTCCGGACCTGGGAGAGAAGAAATGTCTGTTTTTTGAAGCCCCTAGAAAATGCCTGCTCACACAGGGTGCCCATTGGCAGTCTGGCTGTATTACCAGGAACCTTTAAACTTTGCTCTCTCTCTGCCCAAGAAATGCCACGTCTAAAGCATTTATTTTTTGGAAATCATTGGGGCAATGCAAAGATTTACCTGCAAGGGTCTTCCCCACAGTTTTGTCCAAAATGGTGAAAAATTAGGAAAAAACTAAATATCTCTCAATGAAACTTGGTCGACTACATGGTAGCACTCCATGTGCTGGGATAGGAGGACCTCACACGTGTTGAACATCAGATGAGTTGTGGGTTCAATCCCCAGTAGGTAGGGGATTTCTCCCTTCCTCTCTCTCAAATCAATAAAAACATATTAAAAATAATATTAATAATAAAAAAACTGATAATTTGAACGTCTGTTCATCAAAATACAACATTAAGAGTTTGACTTCAAATACCAGTTCCCACTCAATGGCTGTGAGACCGCAGGTGAACGGTTTCAGTCCCCTGTGCCTCAGTTTCTCATCTGTAAAATGGGGAGCGTTTCTTCATGAGGTGTTTCCCAGTTAACTACTATTGTGTAACCAACCACTACACCTTAGTGATGTAAAAATAACAATCTGTTCATTTGCTCATGAATGTGAGTTCTGAGCAGGGCTGTGTGTGTGGGAGGAGGATGGGTGGCACATCTCTGCTCCTATGCCCCACCCCACACCTCCTGCCAGGTGGGGGGCTCAACTGGGGCTGGAGATGGTGCCCTCACATGGTTGGCAAAGTTGGCGCTGGCCGCTGGCTGGGAGCTCAGATGAGCTCAGGGTCAGAGGCCTCGGTCCCTTCCCACGTGGGCCCCTCTATGGGCTGCTTGGGCTTCCTCACAGCATGGTGGCTGGGTGTTAGATGTACGTATATTTAAGTGCAATATTTGGGGGATAATATGCCACCCAATTATTCATTGTTTGTCTGAAATTCTAATGTACTCAGGAACCTTGCGTTTTATTTGCTAAATCTAGGTCTCCTGCTCAGGTAACGGGGACCAGAGGGACTGCCAGGGGTCAGATGGCCCCAACCTGGACCCTGAAACTGTGCTCCAGTCGGCCAAAAGCCTCCTTTCCGGTCCGTGGGAGGGCCCGGAGCGCAGAGCCTGCTGGGAGGAGCTTCTCTGTGCTGCCCACTTCTCTCCCTCGGGGCCTCGCTTTCCTCCACTCCGTAAGACCCTGGCGGTTTCTCTGCCGGATCTCAGCCTCTCCCAGGATTTCCTGAGGGGAGCAGGGGCTCCACAGCGGCCAGGACCGGCCCAGGAGGGACTGGGCCTGGGGCGGCTCTGTCCTTTGGCCCAAGGACCTTGAAGAACCAGGACAAAGACTTCTCTTTCTCCCAAAGCACCTTCAAACCTGTTCCACCGCCTCCGTGGTAATTGATTCAGGCACGGATCGTTGACAGATGCTGAAACCCTCCATGGAACGTTCCCACGGTATCAAAATGAAAGTGCCCTCCCTTTACAGGAGGGAAACCTGGCCCGTGGCGCCAACCGCTGCCCACTCATCCCCCGACTCTGACCCAGGTCTCCCGATCAAAGGAGCCCAGAGGGATCTGCCTCGTAAACGCCACGCTTGATCTGGGATCAGAGCCCGGCCAGGAAAAATGACAGCTGGAAGGGCATGATGGGGCAGGAGGAACGGGCCTGGGAATTAGGTAACAGCTGCATCAATGGTGAGCGTCCTCAGTTTGGTCATGGCACTGCGCGTGGTATAACCAACGGCCTTGGTCTCAGGAGCTACGCGGGGTTAGAGGTGAAAGGTCACTCCTGGCTCAGCAGAAGCAAACAGGTCGATAAAGCAGAAGGCAGGGGGGGAGGGGGAGGTCACGTGATAACGATTGGAGCATCTGCGAGTTTGTTATACTATTTTTGCAACTTCTCTGCACATTGGACATTTTTTTCAAAATAAAAAGCCTGAGGGGTCTGGCAGGCATGGCTCGGTGGATGAGTGTTGATCTATGAACCAGGCCAGGGTTCGATTCCAGGTGAGGGCAGCATGCCCAGGTTGCAGGCTCGATCCTCAATATGGGGTGTGCAGGAGGCAGCCAATCGATGATTCTCATAATTGATGTTTCTATCTTTTTAAATATTTTATTGATTTTTTACAGAGAGGAAGAGAGAGGGATAGTTAGAAACATTGATGAGAGAGAGCCATCGACCAGCTGCCTCCTGCACACCCCCCACTGGGGATGTGCCCGCAACCAAGGTACATGCCCTTGACTGGAATTGAACCCGGGACCTTTCAGTCCACAGGCCGACACTCTATCCACTGAGCCAAACTGGTTTTGGCAATGTTTCTATTTTTTGCTCCCTCTCCCTCCTCTCTAAAATCAATTTAAAAAATATATACATTTTAAAAAGTCTGCGGGAACATACACCCAGAATGAAATATCAGAAGTAGGAGCGTCCGAATGACCTAACGCCCCCTATTGGAGGCGGCGGCTGAGGACAGAAGTCTTGGCCTGCGGTCACACTGTGAATGGCAGTGAGCCCACCCCACTTGGTCTGAGTCCCAAGAGCAGGAGGGAGCACCGCAGCGATGTCATCCCAGGTCTTTCCTGCATCCCTCCCACCCCCCTGAGGTCACCCTACTTTGCTACAGGGGAGCAGCTCCATGGGGTCTGCGGAGAAATCCACCCTCCCTCTCCAAACAGGGCCACCACCGCCTCAGCCTGCACGGCCCAGCACCTGTGAGGGGACCCTTGCCTCCCAAGGTGCCATCAGGATCGCCCAGGAGGGAGACCCGAGACGAGGGGACAGGAATTCGAACAGTGTCCCCCGGAAAGCAGCAAGTCCTGGGGTCTCACCGGCTATGCCAGCAGGTCCAAACCCCAGGCAGACACTGGGGAGTTGAGGCCCAGATCGGGAATTGAGCAAAATGAACGCCCCTGGCCAGTCCCTCACCAGGTGGGGCAGTCGGAAGAGGTTGGGGCCTGGGACCACACAGACTGGGGGGTGTGGCTGCAAGGAGTTTCCAGTGACACTGGCGTCATAACTGTCCGGAGCTCATAAGCAGCTGTCCTGACCTCGTGGGGCCCCAGGCAGACAAAACCACCCCCCGTTCTGGCTTCGCGTCCAGCCTTTGTCCACTTCTGCACCAGGTGTGTGACCTCCTCAAGTTCATGGGTGGCCATGGACAGGAGCCAGGCAGTAGCCAACCCCAATGTAAGGCCAGGCCTGGCGGGCAGGTCACGTTCAAGAGAGGCTTCCAGATAAAACCAGGAGTGAAAACCCCGCTTTGGGCTTTACTCAGTGGAATGAGCCGGTGGGGTAAACGCGGCAGGATTTATTGCAGGGAGAGCAAAACCCCTCAGTCACTTACATTGTGAACGTTAAATTTTCGGTATAGGAACAATCCTGAAGACACTCACACAGAGAAAGAACGGGAGACATAGACAGTTGATGTGATATGAAGAGAAGCACCTGGGCTAGTGTGGCTCAGTTGGTTGAAGCATCATCCCATACACTGCAAGGCTGTGGGTTTGATTCTTGGTTTGAGAATGGGGAGCTGGCAATGGGAGGGAGATTACTGGGCAGGTGTGCTGACGGCAAACTTTGTGATTTGATGACTTCCTTTGAGATATTAAAATTGTGACCACGAAAGCAGAAATAAGTGATCTGCTCTCTCATTTACCCTTCTATTCTATGGTATTCGAACCCTCTCCCCGCCCCTCCCTCTAGGCTGTTCCAGCTTCCTCTGAAAGCCAGCCGTCCGAGCCCCACCTGCCTAAATCTTGCAGGGCCTCCCCCACTCCCCCACACCCCAGCTCCCCCCACCCGGGGTCCCACACTGCCTCACTGTGACCTGCCATTACACCACTGTGCTCCCAGCTCCGGCCTCGCTGACCCTATCCACCCGTTCCCACCTCCAGGCTCTGCCCGGCCAGTGTCACCCTGCGGGACACATCACCCAGGAAGGCGGGCTGGTCAGAGTACCGGGGACTCCTACGCGGGTCATTCCAGGCCGGTGGGGCCGGAAGTGCCTGTGGGGCGGTGCCAGCGTGGGCCCACACAGTGTCTGTTACATTCACTCCTTGTGCAGGGGACTTCAAGGCAGAGTCCTGCCTGCAGGGAGCCCTGGTCCACGGGGGTGGAAGCGCACAGGTGGCTTCAGCTCAGCACTAGGCGCCGGGAACCCTAAGGCTGCATGGGGGTAGGAGGGTCAGGGCGGCCTGCGGAGGAGACCCTTGATGTGATGCCCACACAGTAGGCAAGGGTCCCAGAGGGAGGAGGGGAAGGCAAGTGCGGCCAAAAGGGGCCACATGCTAACCTGACAAGCTCAGGGGAGGCCTGCTAAATTTTTAATTAAACACAGGTAATAGTGGTCATGTCCTAGGCCGATATTTCCCCTGACAAAGATCAACTTCGACCTTTACTGAGCCCATTTGTCTTTTTGCCTCTAAGATAGCACATCTGTGAGATGTCTGGGTAACTTGTAACTCCCCCCTTTTCCCCTCAGGGCACGAGTGGCACCAAGATCTTCCCTCTTATTGTTATCAAGTTAATTGTCAACTGTTAATTAAACTATCCCGTGTGAAGCACGTGTCCATCATTTCACTTTACCCTATCCCAGAGGGTCCCCGCCTCGCTCTCCCCGCCCAACCCCAACCTATCGAACCCAGGGACGTCTTTCCCTTTATGGTAATTTATAAAAACAAGGTGTGAGCTCCCGTTCTCCGGGGCATTATTCCGTTCGTTGAGGTTCTGCTTTCGGGCACATGCCGGTAGTTTGGCTCAAATAAACTCACAAAACTCTTACCGGTTGCAATGACTTTTACATTAACACGAGTCAGAGCCCGGAGGGGCCCAGCGGCTCCGCGGCGCCAGGGGGCGGGGCCAAGGTGGGGCCGGGGCGGGGCCGGGGGCGGGGCTTGCGGGGCGTTTCCGGGTTCAGTTTCAGTGAAGGGGCCGCCATCTTCCTCCCTGAGGGCGGCGCACCCGAGGCCCTCAGCAGGCGGAGCCCGGTGCCCGGGGCGTGGAGCGCCTGCACCTCCGGCCCGCGGCCCCCCACCCCGCGGCCCCCCACCCCGCGCCCCTCCTCCGGGCACCCCGCGGCCCCCCACCCCGCGGCGCCTCCTCCGTGCACCCCGCGGCCCCCCACCCCGCGCCCCTCCACCCCGCGGCCCCCCACCCCGCGGCGCCGCGCCCCTCCTCCGTGCACCCCGCGGCCCCTCCTCCTGCGCACCCTCCGGCGGCCGCGCCGGCGGGGCGGGGCGGGGCGGGGCGGGGCGGGCCAGCCCAGGCCTCCGCCCGGTGAGCCTCCCCCTCGGGGTGACGCCCTCCTCGGGGTGACGCCCTCCTCGGGGTGACGCGGGCGGGCGGGCGGGGCGGGCCTGGGCGCGGCGCGGACGGACGGAGCCGGCGGCGGAGAGCGGAGCAGCGAGCGCGATGGGGGCCCAGCTGAGCACGGTAGGCGCGGGCCGGGCCGGGCCGGGGCGGGAGGGCGGCGCGGGGCGGCGGGCACGGCCTCGGGCGCGGGTTGCGCACACTGGGACCAGCCGGGGGCCGGGGCCGGGGGCCGGGGGCCGGGTGCGGGGTGCGATCCCACCCCGCCGCACCCACCCCGCCCCGCCCCGCCCGGCCTGGGCGTGCCCGCGGGCGCCTGACTCACGCCTGGCCTCTGCCCGGGACCCAGCCCTCCGGCCCGGGATGGCGACCGCGGGCTCCCCTCCCGCCGCCCTCACCCGTCCGCGCCGGGCCCCCCATTCCCGCCCCCCGTCCTCCCCCACTCCCCCCATCCCCGCCGCCCCATCCCCGCCGCCCCCCATCCTCCCCCACCCTCCCATCCCCGCCCCCATCCTTCCCCACCCCCCCATCCCCGCCCCCCACCCCCCATCCCCGCTCCCCATCCTCCCCCACTACCCCCATCCCCGCCGCCCACGCAGGGACAGCGGCCTCTGGCGTTTGGAGCCAGTGTCTGTGACCTGGAGAGTTTGCGTGCGACCGAGTATGACAGTGCGTGACGCGTGACGGTGTGACTGTGACTGTTGAGCGCGTGTGGCCGAGCACGTGTGCATGTGTGAACGGGAGTGTACACGGGTGCGTGTGGATGCACGTGGATCTGAGTGCCGGTGTGTGACACGGGGTGGCTGTGCGGGTGAGTGTGCAGCGTGTGGGTGAGGGAGGGTGTGAGGCTGCGGGAGAGGAACGTGCAGCTGTGTGTGAGTGTGTGTGTGAATGTGTGTGTGTGTGTGTGAGTGTGTGTGAGTGTGTGTGTGAGTGTGTGTGAGTGTGTGTGTGTGAGTGTGTGTGTGTATGTGTGTGAGTGTGTGTATGTGTGAGTGTGTGTGTGAATGTGTGTGAGTGTGTGTGTGTGTGTGTGTGAGTGTGGGGGGTGGGGTGTTGGGGGTATGTGAGTGGGGGGAGTGAGTGTGAGTGTGTGTATGTGGGAGGTGTGTGTGGGTGTGAGTGTGTATGTGGGAGGTGAGTGTGTGTGGGTGTGAGTGTGTGTGGGTGGGGAGTGTAAATGGGGGGTGTGAGTGGGAGTGTGTGGGTGTGTATGTGGGGAGTGAGTGTGAGTGTGTGGGTGTGTATGTGGGGAGTGAGTGTGAGTGTGTGTGTGTATGTGTGTGTGTGTGTGTGTGTGTGTGTGAGTGTGGGGGGTGGGGTGTTGGGGGTATGTGAGTGGGGGATGTGAGTGGGAGTGTGTGGGTGTGTGTGTGGGGTGTGAGTGGGAGTGTGTGGGTGTGTGTGTGGGGTGTGAGTGGGAGTGTGTGGGTGTGTGTGTGGGGAGTGAGTGTGAGTGTGTGGGGAGTGAGTGTGAGTGTGTGGGGGTGTGTGTGGGGAGTGAGTGGGAGTGTGTGTGGGGAGTGAGTGTGAGTGTGGGGAGTGAGTGTGAGTGTGTGTGGGGTGTGTGTGGGGAGTGAGTGGGGGTGTGTGGGGGTGTGTGTGGGGTGTGAGTGGGTGGGTGTGTGGGGAGTGAGTGTGAGTGTGGGGAGTGAGTGTGAGTGTGTGGGGGTGTGTGTGGGGAGTGAGTGTGAGAGTGTGTGTGTGTGTGTGTGTGTGGGGTGGGGTGTTGGGGGTATGTGAGTGGGGGGTGTGAGTGGGAGTGCGTGGGTGTGTGTGTGGGGAGTGAGTGTGAGTGTGTGGGGGTGTGTGTGGGGAGTGAGTGTGAGTGTGTGGGTGTGTGTGTGGGGAGTGAGTGTGAGTGTGTGGGTGTGTGTGTGGGGAGTGAGTGTGAGTGTGTGTGTGTGTGTGTGGGGTGGGGTGTTGGGAGTATGTGAGTGGGGGTGTGAGTGGGAGTGTGTGGGTGTGTGTGTGGGGAGTGAGTGTGAGTGTGTGGGGGTGTGTGGGGGGGTGGGTGTTGGGGTGTGAGTGGGGGGGTGGGGTGTTGGGAGTATGTGAGTGGGGGTGTGAGTGGGAGTGTGTGGGTGTGTGTGTGGGGAGTGAGTGGGAGTGTGTGGGGGTGTGTGGGGGGGGTGGGGTGTTGGGGAGTGAGTGTGTGTGGGGAGTGAGTGTGAGTGTGTGGGGGTGTGTGTGGGAGTGTGTGGGTGTGTGTGTGGGGGGGTGGGTGTTGGGAGTATGTGAGTGGGGGTGTGAGTGGGAGTGTGTGGGTGTGTGTGTGGGGAGTGAGTGTGAGTGTGTGGGGTGTGTGGGGGGGTGGGGTGTTGGGAGTATGTGAGTGGGGGGGTGGGGTGTTGGGAGTATGTGAGTGGGG
>CM072924.1:3048948-3181448 GCA_036971965.1 Nyctalus aviator
AGGATTATCCCAGGGAACCATGTCCCGTACCTGAAGCAGCGTCAGCCTTTCCTGCCGCATTTCCTCCCAGCCGGAAATGGGACCACCCTCGTGCACTTGAGAAAGGTGGGGATTGGAGAGGCAGAGAGTCTCCTGAAGGCCGGAGCTGGGCCCGAACCCTGGTCTCTGGACCCAGTCCTGGGCTGCCAGCAGGGCCTTAAATGAGACCAGGACACAGTGGGTGCTGGTTAGCTGGGCAGGTGGCCCTGAGCCGGCTCCTGCAGGCCTTCCCTTCAGACCCTCCAGTCACAGGCCAGGGGCCCCCTGGGGCAAGGCCTGGCGCCCCTGAGGCCCTGCCTGGGAGAGACACTCATTGTTCTGAGCCCAACAAAGGGCTGTGACCTCCGGCAGCTTGAAGCTGCTGCTCCGGTTTGGGAGGCGGGCCAGGCTGGTGTGGGATCTGGGAGCCTCTGCCCTTCCTTCGCTTGGTATTCCAACTCCCAGGCGTAGTGGCCCCAGGAGGCTGTCAGGAAAAGCTCCTGTGTGTACCCACAGTTCTCAGGGTATAGAGGTTCCGTGACCTGTGCACCCCCAGCTCCTCTCACATCCCAGGGCCCTAGGAGGAGGGCAGGGCAGTGGCTCTCCCCTTCCTTCTCCAGAAGGGAGCTCCGAGGCTCAGAGAGCCTCTGGTTGATGGACAGTGGGGGGAGTTTCCAGGAAGTGGGGAGCAGTGGGGCAGGGGCCACTTCTAGGTCTGTGCTCTGAGAATACCATACCTCGCCCTGGCCAGTGTGGCTCACTGGATAGAACGGTGGCCTGCGGACTGAAGGGTCCCAGGTTTAATTCTGGTCAAGGGCTCTGCCTCCAGTAGGGGGCGTGCAGGAGGCAGCAATCAATGAATCTCTCACATCTTTGATATTTCTCTCTCCCTCTTCCTTCCTCTTTGAAATCAATAAACATATATATATATATATATATATATATATATATATATTTTTTTTTTTTTTTTTTTTTTTTTAAAGAATACGGCCAAAACCGGTTTGGCTCAGTGGATAGAGCGTCGGCCTGTGGACTGAAAGGTCCCAGGTTGGACCGGTTTGGCTCAATGGATAGAGCGTCGGCTTGGGGACTGAAGGACCCAGGTTCGATTCCGGTCAAGGGCATGTACCTTGGTTGCGGGCATATCCCCAGTAGGGGGTGTGCAAGAGGCAGCTGATCGATGACTCTCTCATCGATGTTTCTAACTCTCTATCTCTCTCCCTTCCTCTCTGTACAAAATCAATAAAATATATTTTAAAAAAAAAAATTCTGAAAGGTCCCAGGTTGGATTCCGGTCAAGGGCATGTACCTTGGTTGCAGGCACATCCCCAGTAGGGGGTGTGCAAGAGGCAGCTGATCGATGATTCTCTCTCATCAATGTTTCTAACTCTCTATCCCTCTCTCTTCCTCTCTGTGAAAAATAAAAAAAAAAAAAAAAAGAATATGACACCTCAGGAGTCCCACAAAGGAAGCAGAGAGGCCCCCATAGAAGTAAGGAACTTGGGTCTAAGCTTCCTGGCAGCCAAGATAAAAAGGGAATATGTAGCATTATGATAAGAACACACAGTCATTTGCTAAGAGAACTGAAGTCAGGGAGGTTTCCTAGGGAGAGTGAGTAAACAAGCTGTGAAACAACTTTTTATTTATTGACTAGAGGCCCTGTGCACGAATTTGGCCTGGCCTGCAGGATCAGCTAAAACCGGCTCTCCGACATGCCAGAGGGCACGGGCCAGGCCAAGGGACCCCACCAGTGCACACCTGGGGCCAGGAAGGGGCATGGGAGGTTGGCCAGCTGGGGAGGAACATGGGAGGCTCCAAGGGCATTTTCGGCCCACCTCGCTCAGTCCAGATCCGCCAGACCCCAGCAGCAAGCTAACCTACCAGTCGGAGCGTCTGCCCCCTGGTGGTTAGTGCACATCATAGCAAGCTGTTGAGTGGCCTTAGCATATCATTAGCATATTATGCTTTGATTGGTTGAACAGATGACTGGACACTTAGCATATCAGGCTTTTATTACATAGGATTGCTTTGAGAGAAATATCGACTTGTTGCACTTATTTATGCATTCATTGGTGATTCGCATATGTGCCTGCCTGAAATCTCGGTGTATTGGATGATGCCCTACTCACCTGAACTCCGGGCCAGGGCTGAAACAGCTTTCTTTTTTTAAAAAAAAATATATATTTTATTGAGTTTTCACAGAGAGGAAGAGAGAGGGATAGAGAGTTAGAAACATCGAAGAGAGAGAAACATGGATCAGCTGCCTCCTGCACCCCCTTCAGTGGGGATGTGCCCGCAACCAAGGTACATGCCCTTGATCGGAATCGAACCCGGGACCTTTCAGTCCACAGGCCGACGCTCTATCCACTGAGCCAAACTGGTTTCGGCTGAAACAGCTTTCTTGAGAACCATTGCTCTGTGTGAACTTGTGGGTCTCAGCCTCCCTGTTGGAACCGCCAGCATGGACTCCCCTACGCCATGCCCCGCTTTGCATTTTGAAATAATTTCAAACTGAGAGTAAAGACTGTCTAAAGGGTTCTTGTATACTCTCCATGCAGATGTGCCAAATGTTAACATTTGCTGTGTTTGCTTGCTTGTGTGTGTGTATATTTTTTTTAACTATCTGAGAATGTTAGAGATACGATGCTCCCTTGCCCCTAAATACTTGAGTATCTTTCTCCTAAGAAGAAGGACATTCTGTTGCTTGTTGCATGATAGTGAGCAAATCATGGAAGTAACATGGATACAACACTATTGTGTGACCCATGGACCCGAATTGATATTTCACCATTGTCTCAGGATTGCCCTTCATACCTATTCACCCCCACCCCCGGGCCATGACCTAATCCACATTGCACATTGCATTCAGTTGTTCTGTCTCTTGGCCTCTAGGGCTGCGTGAAAATTATCACAAACTGGGTGGCATGAGACAGCAGAAATGTATTCTCTCACCGTTCTGGGCCACAAGTCTGAAATCGAGTGTGGGAGGGCCGAGGGGAGCCCTTCCCGCCTCTTCCTGCTTCTCCTCAAGGCTGTTGTCCATCCTCGGTTTCCTTGGCTTGTGGCCCCATCACTTCGCATGGCTGTCTCTGAGTCTCCTCCTCTCTCTCATAAGGAAGGTTGTCATGGGACTTCGGGCCCCTGGGATAATCCAAGGTGATCTCATCTCAAGACCTTTAGTTTAGTTACGTGTGTAAAGACCCTTTTCCAGATGTCCATTCCCAGGTTCCTGGTGGACATCTCTTCTGGGGCCACACTCGGCCTATCAGAGCCCCCTGTAAGCTGCACCAGCTTCTCAGACTTTCTTTGTTGTTGTGGGGTGAGGGGGCATTGACATTTTGAAGTTGTGGCCACTTATTCTGGAGGTGGGCCCTCAGTGTTTCCTCGTGGCTGGAGACGGAGCCCACAGGGCAGTGGTGGGCCCTCAAGTGGCATCAGGAGGCTCACCACATCCCGCCCGTTTCCTGTGGCCCCGATAGCGGAGGCGGCTCAGGACCAGCTTCCGGATGGCCAAGGGGTGGCTGCGGCACAGCAGATGCCCTGTGGGCTCAGCCCGCCAGGAAGCTGGCCTGGGTTAGCCTTTCCATGACAAATTTCAATCTTCCCAGCCTGGGAGTGCGGCTCATGATCCCCATTTCACAGATGGAGAAACTGAGCCCAGAGAGGCTGATGTGCCCAGGGACCAAACAGCTAGAAAGGGCGGGAGGCCTGTTGTCTGTCTTTGCCAAGGTGTCTGTCCTCCCCAGTAAAGCTGAGCAATGAGCTATCCTGCCATTGGTGTTGGGTTTTCTGTTTTAAAAAGATCCAAACCACCCCTTGGTGTCTCTGTGAGACTGAGATGGGGGCGGGGGGGGGGTGGGGTGGGGGCAGGAGGCTGGAAAGGAGGAGGCTCAGGGCCACGGAGGGTGTGAGGGGGGCCTGAGGTTTACGTGTGTGGCTGGGGAGGCAGGTGGACTCCGGTCCCTTGGGCGAGTTGTGTCACCTCTGAGCTTCCTCCTTGTTTGTAAAATGGTGGTGACAGTGCCAGCCCATAGGGTTGTCTGAGCTTCACTTCACGCCTGTGCGGGGCCCAGCATGGTGCTGAGCAGTGACCTCTCGGAGCTTCCAGAACCCTGCAGATCGCTGGTCCCGTTCGGTTCAGAGAGGGGAAGGGACTTGCCCAGGGTCACACAGCCAGCAAGGACCAGAGCCCAGCTCAGAGCCGTAGCCGCCACTCGCACCTGAAGGCAGAGCCCCAGGCCCCGGGTTTGTCTGCTTGTCTAGATAGGGTTTCATCGGACCAGGGAAGGTGACTGAAGGAAGAAAGGGAGGGAGGGAGCACAAGTACACGGTGACTTACATGTGCTCTCTAAAAATAAGCACAATTACTTGGGAGCTTGACCCTGAGCTTCCTGGCAGCCAGAGCGAAAAGGGAAGCGTGCTCCGTCATGTACTACTTTCGTCATCCCTGTTCCTCGGGACAAAGGGAGCGTTTCCAGCGCTCAGTAATGCCTTGATGGCTCAGGAGGCTGGTGTTTGTAACTGCTCCAGCCGGCACAGAATGCATGCTGGGTTCCCTGGCGCAGACGGTGAGGAGAGGGTCTCCTGGCAGAGGGCACAGCTGGTGTTGGCGGAAGGGAGGCGGCAGGCCTCCCCAGGCTGCACTGACCTGTGGTCTGTCCCTGTCGTTCCAGTTGGGCCACGTGGTCCTCTCCCCAGTCTGGTTCCTCTACAACCTGCTCATGAAGCTGTTCCAGCGCCCCACCCCGGCCATCACCCTCGAGAGCCCCGACATCAAGTACCCGCTGCGGCTCATCGACAAGGAGGTGAGTGCGGCCCCACTCCCTGCCTGGCCTCGGTTTCAGACCCCTTAGCGGGGTTTCTGGGGCTTTGATCCCAGCTCCATCCCCCTAACCAGCCTCTGCCCCCCCTTGGAGGGGAAACGGCTGCCACGTCTCCTGCCCTGTGCCGCCGGCGCAGCCCTGGCGCCCCGGGACACGTGGCTTTTAAAGCGCCAGGGCGTGTGGGGCCTTGTCTCAGCTCTGTCCATAGTTCCCAGCCAGCCCCTGGGTTCCTCCTGCCACCCCAGGACCCCGCTCAGGCTGATGGCACAGGGGGTCCCTCCCTCCTGTCCCTGGGTGCCCCTCCCGCTCTGGCAGGCTGCTCTGGGCCCTGGGCCATGACTGCCCTTCCCAGGGCCGTGACTGCCCTTCTCAGCGAGACCTCTGTGCCCTCACACACGGTCTGCACGCGGCATCCTGTCCCTCCCCTCGGTGACCGGGGGGCACTGGCGGGGAGGGGGCTCTAAGGCCTGGCGGCTCTGCCCTGGGTGCCGCCCCACAGCTCGGCCTCTTTGCAGATCATCAACCATGACACCCGGCGGTTCCGCTTTGCCCTGCCGTCACCCCAGCACATCCTGGGCCTCCCTGTTGGTGAGTGCGGCGCACCCCGCTCTCACGGAGGCGGGTGCTAGGTCAGAGGCGGGAACTGTGCACTTCAGCCAGGGAGGGCCTCAAGGAGGAGGTCGTGGCCTTAAGAGTAAGCGTCAGATGAGGGGGGAGTCACCTGGGGCCCTGGCAGTGGCTTCAGCACAAGCAGAGGCGTGCTGGCGGGAAGCTGGCATCCCTGAGCCGGCAGTGGGAGCCGGGCACGGCAGGGGTGAGGGCTGGGTGGGCCCCGGGAGGCGGGTGACAAGGCTCCGCGACGCAGCGGGGCTAGCTCCTGACCCAGGTCCCCTGCGCGTCCTGCAGGCCAGCACATCTACCTCTCGGCCCGGATCGACGGGAACCTGGTCATCCGGCCCTACACGCCCGTGTCCAGCGACGACGACAAGGGCTTCGTGGACCTGGTCATCAAGGTGAGGCCGGGCCGCCCACGGGGAGGCCGGTGTGGGGGACCCATGTGCCCGGCGCCCCCTGCGCCGGTTCCGAGTGAGGAGCAAAGGTGCCGACCAGCAACGGCCACGCGGGGTCTGGGCAGAGGGCCGAGCAGCTGGCCCAGCTCGCTTTCCCCTGCACTGCATTCAGCCACAAGAGCTGTGGGCGGGGGAGCTGCAGAGAGGGGCCGCTTACAGGCTGCGGATCAGCCATTACAGGCCGCGGACCAGCAAGGACTGTAAAGACCCGGAGAGAGAAGGGCCTTTTATGAAAACCAGCAGCACAGACTTCACAGCAGTCTCCCATGGCCTCTGGGTGTGAGCCAGCGGGCTGGTGGCGGGGCCTTCACAGACCATCCCCAGTCCAGGCCCAAGGCCCCCAGGCCCTCGCTGACTCGCCCACTGCACTGTGAGGGCCCAGGCCCCCTCGCTGGCCACTGGGGGGGGAGGGGCCGAGGCAGAGCCCCGCTGAGCCCTGGGGCCGGGCTGGGTCTGTGTGGGCAGGAAGGGAGCCTGGCTCTGCCTGGGTCCCTTCGGCTCAGTGTTGTTCAGTCCCCTGCTGGCCCCAGCCTGGTCTCAGGACGCTGTCTTAGCTGGGGAGCCGGCAGTGAGCATGTGGTACACAGGCCGGTGCTTACTCCCGGGACACGGGCCTGAGCCTGGAGCGGGCACTGGGCAGGGTGGGTGAGAGCTGCTGAGCGGGCGGCAGCGACAGCTGAAGAGGAGAAGGGCCTTTCAGGTGCACAGGCGTGAGGTCAGGAGGAAGCACGAGGGCTGAAGCCCCACAGGGCAGGGGCTCAGGTCCCATAGGTCAGCAGGCAGGCCGGGCCGGGGAGATGCTGCGAGGTGCTCGTGCAGAAGCAAAGGGAAGGGGTGAGGGTTCGAGGATCTGTCCTCATTGAAACACTCCGGCCGAATGCGGAGGTGTTGGGGTTCGAGTACAGAATAAAAAGCTCACGCTGACCAGGCCCCTCCTGGCCGGGAGGCCCGCTGGCCGCCAATGGCCCAGGATGGCGGTCACAGTCCCGGCTCCTCCCTGGCACACAGCGCGCCCTCACTGCCCTTCCCTCCCCCTGCACTCCTGCCCCCTCCCCCACACCGCCCTGTGCTGTAGGCACCTCGGCTCCTCTCCTCCCTGCGCCCCAGCCCTGGCAGCCGCAGGCTTTGTGCTCCCTCCCTCCCAGCCGCCTTTCTGTGTGCCCATCACTGGCTCCTTCAAGGCCAGCGCACATGCCCGAGTGCTCCCCTGTCTCCGGTCTCTGTCTGAGGGCTGTAGCGCTTCCTTTTCCCCGAGCTGAAGCCCCAGAGGGCGGGCAGGAAGTTGTTCTGAGTGAGGATGACAGGGAGGATGGAAGAGCATGGCCGGCCCAGTTCCCGGAGCCGCTGGCCCTTACTGAGCTGACCCCCGGAGTCTCCCGTCGGGAGGTTGCGGAGAAGTTCCTGGAGGAACGTTAATACGTCAGCTGAAGCCATGGGGCCGCTGCCCTGTGTACCCCAGGCTGACGCGTTGCGTTCCAAGGACACGTTGGGGGAGGGCAGACTCCTGGGGCACAGCCGGGTACCTTGTAATGGGTGGGGGGGGGGGCATTCTGTGACAGGGCCACCCCCAGGCTGTAGAGGAACCCCCAAAAGTCACTCCCATGAGGCTCAGAGCTCCCCCACAACCCTGGGCTCGGGAGTGAGGCCTGTGGGTGTGTCTTGCAGGTTTACTTCAAAGACACGCACCCCAAGTTTCCCAGCGGAGGGAAGATGTCCCAGTACCTGGAAGGCATGAAGATCGGAGACACCATCGAGTTCCGGGGCCCCAACGGGCTGCTGGTCTACCAGGGCAAAGGTGAGCAGGCTGGCCCCCCCCCGCCCCCCCACCCAGGACCCACAGGCCCGTGGGTGCCGGCGCAGGGCCTGACTGCTGCTTCTGGGTGACGCTTGTTGGACAGGCTCCCTCCTGGGCCTCAGTTTCCCCAGCTGTACAGGGGATGAGGGGGCCAGCGCAGGGGTCGCAGCTGGCTGCCCTTGGAGGCCACATCCGACCCACGGACCAGCCTCGTTAGGCTGAGAACAGCGGAAGGTTGTGCGCCAGCCGCTGCCGCTGCCGCTGCCACTCACCACGTGTCTGCACGAGGGAGCCACGCTGGCTCCTCTGGCCTTCCACTGGTCCTGTGTCCCACCGTCCCTCCCGTACCCGCCTGGCTGGCTGGCTGCTGGGCACCTGCACCTCGACCCCGAGCCGGGGCAGGTTCTCCAGCCCATCCGACCCCAGACAGCGTGCTGGAGAGCGGGCCTCACCCTCCTCCTCCCCAGGGAAGTTCGCCATCCGCCCGGACAAGAAGTCCAACCCCGTCATCAAGACGGTGAAGTCAGTGGGCATGATCGCGGGCGGGACAGGTGAGTGGTCCGGGCCCCTCACGGAGTCCCCGGCGTGTGGACGCTGTGGGGGGAGGTGAGGGTGTGTGAGGGTGTGGGGGCACAGATGTGGGCTGCCCCAGGTCCTGGCACCTCCCCTGGCGCCTGCCGGGGCCCCCGCCTGTGCGTACAGCAGGGGCTCACCAGCTGCCGTTCTGCAGGGATCACCCCGATGCTGCAGGTGATTCGCGCCATCATGAAGGACCCGGACGACCACACCGTGTGCCACCTGCTCTTCGCCAACCAGGTCAGAGGGCGTTCCCGAGGGGCAGAGCGGCCCTGCTGAGGGCGCAGGGCCTCGGGGGACGTGTGCGAGATGCTCTGGCAGCAAGCATGAGGGTGCTCTGCGGCCGTGTGCCCGGCAGCCTGTGCGGCAGCGGGTGGGGGTGGGCAGCCTGTGCGGCAGCGGGTGGGGGTGGGCAGCCTGTGCGGCAGCGGGTGGGGGTGGGCGCTTCAGCCCAGAGCCGTGTCTGTTGGAGAGGCACAGACACCTCCATCTGAGACTGCTCCCCTGGCTGCAGAGCCCCCTCCGTGGGCAGAGCCCCCTCCGTGGGCAGAGCCCCCTCCGTGGGCAGAGCCCCCTCCGTGGGCAGAGCCCCCTCCGTGGGCAGAGCTCAGAACCCACCAGTGAACTGGGCAGATGCTGGCCGGGCTGGGGTGGGCCTGGGGACGGGCCGTGTCACCGGAGAGGTGCTGGAGTGCACTGGCCCCAGGGCCCTGAGCTGGGGTGTGGGGCAGGGCTCGGTCTCTCTTCTGAGTGCATGTCCTCCTCCCCGCACCGGCTGCCTGCCCACCCTGGCCTGCTGTGTGGCCTTGGACAAGTCACTTTCCCTCTCTGTGCTTTGAGCCCTCTGCTGGAACAAGCAAGGCCACCACAAGTCTGTCCTGTTCAGTGTTCCATGGCTGGGGATGTGGGTGTCACAGAGATGCCCGTTAGGGAAGGCCGAGATGAGACAGTCCTTCCCGGCAGCGTGGAGGCCGTGCCAGGAGCAGGCTGGGTTGGCCCAGGCTCTGCACCATCCGTCTGAGGAAGCTGAGCCCGAGGGACTGCCTGCCTGAGGTGCTTAGACGCTGCACAGTTACAGAAAGATGCCCTGTGGCCACCAGGGCGGCCTTCCCGGGCCCGGGGTGGGTGGAAAGAGCCAGAAATCCCAAGCTGCTGGCCTGGCCTGTGCTGGGCGCGTCTCTGAGGAGGCCGTCAGCCTCTGTCCCGGCGGGCGTCCCCGCGCTGTGAGCCGTTAGCCAGGGCGGTGGTGCGGCTGTCCCGCCTCTGAGCTCTGGACCCGGAGTCCCAGAGAGGGTGTGCCTGCATGCGCTACAGGACGTGGTGGAGCCAGTGACTATGAAAAGTCACTGGAACCCACGCATATTTTGTGGAAAAGAGCCATATTTTTTCGAACGTCGTTTTGTTTCCTGTCAGGAAGCCTTTGTGGTGCCTGGCTCCATGCGTGTTCCGCACTCGGTGGGGTGGCTCAGGCCACGACGCCCCCAGAGGGTCCCGGCCTTCCTGCGGGAACAAGAGGGGACGATGCCCATCAAGCCCTCGTATCAGATGGAAATCGTCTGACCTCACAGACGCTCTGGAGGGTCCCCGGGACCCCGGCTCACAGGCCATGCTGAGTGGGCATTGCCACTTTGCCCACCCAGGTCTTGTCGCTCCTCTGCTTCATACCAAGAGGGAGGACGTGGGGCTAGCGCCAAGCCCCTCCGAAGGGAACACGCCTTTCAGGTGGCCCAGTGGTTAGAGCGTCTGCCCACGGCCGGAGGGAGGAGGATTCGATTCCTGGTCAGGGCATGTGCCTCAGGTGCAGGCTCCATCCCCAGCCCGGTGAGGGCATGTGCCGGAGCAGTCACTGCGTCCCACATTGATGCTTCTCTCTCTTTCCCACTCCTCCCTCCCCTCCACTTCCTCTAAAAACATCAAGGATAAAAACCACCAGTGAGGACGTTAAAGGAGAGTTCAGAGCAGGGGGGCTGATACTGTAAAGGAGCTGGTTCCTTATAAAGTAATACTCGTTTCCGGGGGTACCACCCCACCCCCATCCACGTGACAGAACAACGCAGCGTGGTCAGAGAGATGGTGCATGCGCAGCGAGGGCGTTCTGAGCAGGAAGAGTAACGGGAGGACTGAGCAGCCGATGTGACAGCCAGTAGAAAAGCACGTGGTGGAACCGTGGCTCTAGAGCCGCACGTGAGACTTAGGCTCACTGGTCCCACTGCGTTTCTGTGGTAACGAATGTCCAGACGGTGCTGGAACATGCTAGAACATGTGGCCATTCGCATTTAAATTCAGATCAAAATGGAAAACGTGCGCTTCCAGTCTCACTAGCCACATGGCATGGGTTCCGTAGCCACATGTGGCCAGCGGTTCCCTCTTCGGATGACACCGGCCTGGGACTTTGCCATCACTGCGGGAGGTTCTGTAACGGCGGACCTGGGAACAGGCCAGGTGTCTGAGACTCTGTATCGATGCAGGGACATCGCAGCCTGAGGAGAGAGGAACGTGGCGTTGGGCTCTGCCCGTGGGGCTCGGGCTGAGCGGCAGCAGGCCGCTGGTTGGTTCCTGGTGAGGGCCCAGGCCGGGTGTGGGCTCGATCCTCAGTGGGGGGCATGCAGGAGGCAGCCGATAGATGTTTCTCACATTGGTTCCCCCGCCGCCCCCTCCCCTCCTCTCTCTAAAATTAAAAAAAACATTTTTTAAAAAAATGGGTATTGGGTGGTCCTAGCTGGTTGGCTCAGTGGATAGAGTGCCAGCCTGTGTACTAAAGGGTTCCAGGTTCGATCCCCAGTTAGGGCACATGCCCAGGTTTCGGACTCAATTCCCAGTAGGGGGCATGCAGGAGGCAACTGATCAATGATTCTATCTCATCATTGATGTTTATATCTCTGTCTCCCTCTGCCTTCCTCTCTGAAATCCATGAAAATGTATTTTTAAAAATTAAAATAAAAATGAGCAGGTGTTGGGTGCTCGCTTCGGCAGCACACGTACTAGAATTGGGACGATACAGGGATGAGCACAGCCCCTCACAGGGATGACACGCCAATGGGGGAAGAGTGTGTTCCCACAGGGAGGACGATGCCGTGAAAGGCTGAGGAGCTGAGGAGGTGGGCCTTCTGAGGGCAGAGTGACCTGTGGGAGGTAAAGGATGCCTTTGGGTTGAAACCATGGACGTCTGTCATGGCCCGTGTTCCTGAACATGAAGCAAGCATTTGTGAGCTTCGGAATGGCTCTCTGTTAAATAACAATTAAATACAAAAGGAGGAAAGGAATGGTGGGTTAGGTGCTATGCATTTGGGAAAGACTAAGTAGATCCCTGCTTTTCCTCTCGTAGAATGAAGTTTAGTTAAAGATGTACATGTAAAAAAACAACAGTCTGAAGCTTTGAAAGTAGGGGAGCATTTTCCCAAGAAGGACTGTTGTGTGAATGAATGGCTGGGGACGGCCAGTCTAAGCCAGGCGGAGAGGAAAGACCGGTGGAGTGAGTTCTCTGCTGAGAATTAAAAACATGTCCATGTTCTTATTTGAGTGAGAAAACATATTAACAAGGTAGGAAGATACAGAACTAAGAAAAAACATAGACCATCACCAATAGAAATGAATATCCTTAATATTAAAAGTTTTATAAACTAATAAAAGTGATGACTAGACCAATGACAAACTTATTAATTATGTATAAGAGGCTAAGGACCAGCCGGTCGGTATGATGCACACTGACCTCAACCAGCTGCCGTGACCTGGCAGCGGCAGTTCTCAGGTGGTGCACCCCTGAACCAGAGAGGAGGGACCCCAGTTCCTAGCAGGGCCACAGGAGTCCACCAGGCTGCAAGGCCCCACCTGCCAGAGGGACCCCACTCGCTCCGCAGATTCCCTTATGGGGCCGGCTGGGGAGGGACTGCGAGAGGCTGGCTCCAGGGCGTGTCGGGCCTGTCTCTCCCAGTCACACCCGCCTGCCAACTTCTAAATCCTTTCCTTTCAATGTGCACCAATCCGTGTACTGGGTCACTAGTAAAATATAAAACATGATGTTTACCTTCTATCGGTCTGACTGGCAAAGATTAAAGTTGTTACCCAGTGTGGGCAATGGTGTGGGAGGAGGGACACTCCCTGTCCTGCCCCTGCGAAGTCTGGGAAGGCTTCCCGGAGGAGAGGGCCATGGCTGACCTGGGGCCGTGTGGGCTGCCAGGCGTCTGATTTCCTAACTTACGGGTGTGCAACCTGAGATGCCCGAACCTGGAGTCTTGTCCCAGGGGTGAAGATGGCGACCTTCATTTTTTCTCTGAGCCATGCGTTAGTTTAAGAATCATAGTCATCCCCTAGGGACCAGCATGATCAGGGTGTTGGCTGTCTCCTCCCCGTCTTCCCTCTGTTCCCCACTCTCCACCCCCATTGCACCGAGCGCACCTCCCCCAGCTCAGAGCCCTTTGCGAGCTGCACGTGCACTGAGCACCTCCCGCTGCAGCCTGACCCGCTCCTGTGTGAGCTGCGGGTGATGCTTCCGGGAGCCTGCGGAGCTGTGCCAAGCGTGGGCCCGGGGGTGGGCGATGATGAGCCGCAGTCCCTGCCGCCATCCTCCTGACCTGGGACTTGTCCCCACAGACCGAGAAGGACATCCTGCTGCGGCCGGAGCTGGAGGAGCTGAGGAACGAACATTCCGCGCGCTTCAAGCTCTGGTTCACGGTGGACAAAGCCCCTGAGGGTGAGCTGCAGGCGGGCTGGCGGGCAGGCGGCTGGGGGGGGCGCCGGTGTCCTCTGGTGCGGGCTCTCATCTGCATGCTCTGGCGTGGCCTGTGAGAGGGACTGGTGACCCGGTGACCCGTCTCGCAGGTGAGGAAGGAGGGGTCAGAGGGGAAGTAAGCACCCCGGTCACACAGCTACACGGCTGGGAAACATCACAGGATCCTCCGGAGCCCTGGCTGCACTGCCCCCTGCTGGGCGAAGGAGGAGCCGTTCCCCTGGGCTGGGACTCCCCTGGGCTGGGACTCGCTGCGGGCAGGTCTGGGCAGAGCCGGGTGCTGATGGCTCCCACCCTGTAGTGTGTGCCCTGTTAGGCCCATTTTTCTCTCCAGTCATCAGCCCGGGGGTGGGCTACACTGACAGACGTTACCCCTCCCTGTCCAGGTGCCTAAGCTGTTTGCCACAATCCTACAGTTGATTGTGGAGGAACCAAAACCATGTAGGAGATGGAGTGAGGGGCGCCCCCCCCGCCCCAACTTGAACTGGGCTGCCCTCTGGGAGCTAAACAGCTTCATCTCCCGCCTGAGGAAGGTGCGGGTGTAAAAAGCGTACCTGTGCTGTGGGAAAGGCAGCAGGCCAGGCTTCTGGGTGGATAATCCGGTGATGTTTGCTTCGGGGGTAGAGGCAGTAGGGAGCGGTGGGGAGTGGGGCGAATGGGAGAGCAGGTGCCCTGTCCACAGTGGGCAACCCCTCAGCGCCATGTCAGTCGGTTATGCAGGAATTCAGCCCTGCGACCAGGCCTCTCTGCTCTGAGGGGCTGGATCTGCGTTTCCAGGGAAATTTCTATATGTTAAAAGCAACATGTTCTAAGTCGCCACGTAGACGCCAACTTGTGCCTTCGTGGTGGGGACACACCGCTCTCTGCTGCTCCGGGAGGGAGAGACGGGCCCTGGGCTGGCGCCCGTCTAGTGCGCTGCGCCCTCTGGGCCCATCCCGGGGAGAGCCTCCCTCCTGGGCGACAGAGCGGGTCCTGGCCTCCCGGGCGGTGGACTGTGGACCTGACAGCTGTGCCCCGAGGCCTCTGGCTGGACGGCTGTCCGGGACCAGCCGTCTGGGTTCGGGCTCCCTCCCGGTCGGGTCCCTCTATGTGCTCACGGAGCCGGCCTGGCCCCGGGGCTGGTGTTCCGGGGAGGAAGGAAGAGGCTTATTGGGCACTCACAGAGCACGGTGGCTGGGGAGACCCAGGGAAGACCGTGCCGTTGGCCGGGCAAGGCCTTGCGTGAAGCTGGGCGGGGGCACTGGTTCTGGTCGCAGCTGTTCTTCTAGCAAAGAAAGCGGCCTTTCTCGGGTACCCAGGTCTCAATCTAAAGGGGAGATGGGGAGGGGAAGGGAGGAGAGGGGCGTTCTGGTGCAGGCTCTAAGGGTGTGGTAGAGGGCGCTCACTAGCCACTATGGGAACGCCTTGCCTGTGGCCAGTGGAAGGACCGTCCACTGGAGGAGGGGCCAACACCTACCCCTGCTGGTGGCACCAGCACGCCAAGACCCAGGGACTGTTGCACTGGACAGTTCTGGGCCCAGGAGTGCCGTGGGCTCTCCTCTCTGCTTGTTTGGCCACGATTCGAGGGCCTTAAGGCGTGGCTCTGACATTCGCACAAGCTGCCCTCTAGTGCTGAGGAGAAGGGGCAGCTGAGCAGCACCGCCCTCCGGAGCGCAGCGGGGACGAGGGCCCGCCCACGTGGCAGGTGCAGCTGGCACGCTCCCCACCGGGCCACCTCAGCACACCGCCTGCGAAAACGGGGTGTGCCACGCCTGCACATTCCGTTCGTTAGCAGACACCGTTCTGCCCGTGTGGTTTTTACGAGTTCCTTTCCGATGTGTTGCCCAGCTATGAAAATGCCACGTGTCTGCCCTGCCTCGTTCCAGAGGCCGTTAGGCAGCTTAAGAAGCCTCCCCAGTGAGTCAGAGGGCAAACAGAGTGGGTGAGGAGACAAGGGCAGGGCTGTGACAGAATCAGGAACGGGGTTTGTACAAAGCCATGGACTGGGATGCACGCTTGCTGCAGATCCTGCGCTTCCCAGCAGCCAAAGTGAAAAGAGAATGTGGTCGGTTACCCAGATTCAGTGCCCATACTGATCTCCGGCAAATTCTCCGGTGCTCAGAGCTGGGACTGCTGGCCCCGGCACGGCACCCCCTAGCGTGGTGCAGTGAGTGTCCATCGAGCCAGGCCTTTCGGTCTGTCTCCGGCGCCTGACCTTGGCTTTCAAAACTGTGTTTCTGTTGGTGTGCAGGGCTTTAGTGAGACATTTCCAGCCAGAAAACAGAGACCAGCCAGATAACCGGGGGTTCAGGATGAAGGGACTCGGTTCAGGGCTGTGGGCGGCTTCTCTTCCTTTCCTGCCCTCCATCAGACTCCTGCCAGCCTGCAGTCCCCATCAGTCCGCTGTACCCTCTGAGGGCCTGTGTGAGACTAGAGCCCTTGCCAGCCTGGTGCGCAGGCCCAGCGAGTGACCGTGGACAACTCAGTTCTGGGTCCTCTGGGCCTCAGCTTCCATGTCTGTAAAATGGGCTCATTAGCTCTCCTGCCCACCCCGGGGGTTCTGAGGGCCGATGGAAGTGAAAGGCCCTGGGAGCTGGAGACCAGGAGGGCCGAGCTGTGCTGTGGGCAGCCAGGCCGGCGGCATCAGCGCGGGGTGGCTTGGGTCAGCCTCTCCCCTCGGTGCCGGAAGGGAGGAGGGAAGCATTCGGGCCGGGACGCATCCGCCACGGGAGGGTGCTGGGCAGGTAGTCATCGGCAGCCACGGGGGCGGGCGTGGGCTCACCTCGTCTCCCCCTGCAGCCTGGGACTACAGCGAGGGCTTCGTGAACGAGGAGATGATCCGGGACCACCTCCCGCCGCCGGAGGAGGAGCCGCTGATCCTGATGTGCGGGCCGCCGCCCATGATCCAGTACGCCTGCCTGCCCAACCTGGACCGCGTGGGCCACCCCAAGGAGCGCCTCTTCAGCTTCTGAGGCGGGCACGCCGCCCGCCGCCCGCGTCCTGTCCCCGCCCGCGCCCGCCCTCCCCGCCCTTTACCCTCCCGCATCCCTCACCGTGGCCAGGGGCTCGCCCGGCCCCTTCGGGATCCGGGTTTGATTGATTACTGTGGCCGCCACGGCCGCCTTCAGGACAGGCTCCTGTTGGACACGCACTGGTTCTTGCAGTGATGGCCACCCGGGCTCAGGCCCCCCCTCGCCCACCCCACACACTACGGGGCCGGCCGCCCTCCCAGAGCAGACACGGGGGGAAGGATCAGATCACACGGCAGTCAGAGCTGCAGGCCCCAGGACTCCCTGCCACCACCTGGGGACCCCTGCGCCCCTCACTACCCGCCTGGGGCCGGGCCTCAGCACCTGACACTACAGGCGGGCACCACCCGGAAGGCCTCCGCAGGGACTGCTGGGCGAGGCTGCCCAGCCCAGGCTGGGAGGAGGCCCCCCTGGCCCGCACGTGGCCCTCCGGAGCCTCCACATTTGCCCAGGGCACCCAGACAGGGCAGCTGTGGGAGTCCCAAGCTGTCGCTCAGTGGTTAGAGCCACCACTTCAGGGTCCTGGGCCCAGCCTGATGCAGAGGAGGAGAGCTGATGCTTATTTCTTCCTCCGCCCGCACCCGCCCTCCTGCTGCCCGCGCCGCCCCGCCCCGCGTGGGGACTCAGTGGCCGCGTGGTTGCCTTTAGACAGCAGTGGGCTAGCCTCCAGCATAGCTGCTTTTTCAGTCATTTATGAGCAGAAAAACGTTGAAATAAAACTTAGCTAATGTTAACTCTCCTCGACTCTCTGAGGCTGTGTCCCCGTGGGGGGCGGGGCGGGGTGGGCTGCGTGGGCCTGGCATTTAGTGCAGGAAAGGACACGAGAAGAACACCCCCCCCCCCCCAGGCCAGCGCTGTGACCAGTGATGCCGGATGCACCCCAGGGGACCCACTTCTCCCCATGCCTGGGGGGTGGGGCTCCCTGTCCTCACCATGACCCCTCGGGGGGACAGGCTGCTTCCAGCCGGGGGTTCTGTGAGGAGCTGGCTGCTTTACCTCCTTCGGGCTGTCTCCCAGGTCAGGTGCCTGGCGGGGGGGCTGGGGCTGCACCGGGAGGCCAGCACTAAGCTCCCCGCGTGCCCATCGTCCATGTGGCCTCTGAGGGAGAGGCCTTGTGGGACTTCAGGTCTGCCTGGGAACTCGCCTGTCCCAGAGGCTTCATTTGGTTCTGTCCGCCCCACAGCCCGAGAGGAGCGGGAGCAGCCATTAGCCCCGCCGCTGCAGGCAGGCTCAGCAGTGAATGGCTTTGGGGTCGGAGGTGGGGCTGGTGAGGCCCGAGCGCTGCCCTGTGGAAGGCTCCCCGGGCCATCCCAGGTGCTGGGGACTGGCTGCCCCCACACGCTCTTCCCTGCTCCCGGCAGCTGGTGAGCAAGGCACCAGGCAAGGAAGCGATGGTGTGAATGCCAGGGGAGGGAAGCCCTCCCAGGAATGACCTGCGGGGACGGCGGGCAGGATCCGCCCGCTGGGGTAGCAGGTGTTTGCGGTGATGGGGAAGCAGGCGAAGAGCCTGTGGTCAGAATAAGCTCGTGGGACAGACTTCCAGATGGATCGGAGGAGGCGGCGGCTGAGGTGATGATGCAGATGAGGTTGGATTGGTGTGACCGGCACGTGCAAAGGCCCTGGGGCAGGGACCTGCTGGCAGCTCAGGGATCAGTAAAGGCCAGGTGGCCGGAGTGGAGGGGGGAGAGGAAGAGATGGGCGAGTTAACAGGAAAAAAATGCTTGGGGACCAGGGGCGTCCCTTTTTCCTCTCCTCTTCTATCCCCAGTGGGCAGGAAAGGGACTGACTTGGGGACCCCAGATCCCCAGGGCCCTTCTCCACACCACTGTGTGCTGGCCTCTGCTGAGCACTGGATACACGTCATTCTCCTCATTCCTGCCTCCATCTGGAGGGTGAAAAAACGGGCCTGAGGGTCAGGAACTGAGTGCACATCTGCCTGAGCCCACTGGCAGCTGCCTCCTGGAGCCGGCAAGAAGGGCATGAATTGGAACTGGTCTCCCTCTCTCCTGGTCTCAGTTCCCCCACCTGTAAAATGGGTGCGTGAACTAGGTCAGTGATTCTTCACCCTCTCAGACTTGACATCCTTTTAAAATAACAGGCCCTTTATCCCCTGAAGTGAATTCACAGGTAATGTCTCTCACACACGCACACGCACATACAGCTCTATGTTATAAAAGAGCCAGAAAGAAGCGGGATTTATAACACGGGGGGAGGTCAGGGTTTGCCCAAATGCCAGGTCGCTGAACTGCCTCAGCCCCAGCTGCAGCCGGCTCCCAGGCGGCACGATTCCTGGTCTCTTTCCAAACTAAGCAGCACCCATTCCTCGGCTCCTGTGCGTCCTTCCCGGCAACTCCCTGTTCACGCCGGACAAACAGTCCTGCGCGTTCGTACAGGGATTGGAGCGAAGCCCGACTCGGATGCACCAGCCTCGGCTCCAGGAAGGTCGCTGGAGATGGAGACTGTGCCCCCTCCACGTGACTGGATCTCTGTCCTCTGGACCAGCGGCTGCCAACCGGTGGTCCGGGCACCGCTGGTGGCCCATGAGGCCCAAAAGGTGGGCGGCCGCTGCTCTGGACGACCAAACAGGACTCCACAAAGCTCAGAAATGCTCCTGGAGGAGGCCACCCCACTGAGGATCCCAAAGTTACTTGATCTCGGTTAATGACCCTATTGTGCTGGCTTTTGAAAACCATTGGACTGACATACCTTCCACTTAAGGCACCGCAGCGCTTTAATTCCCGCACCCTCCGGCTGCTTCCTGGTTCTGCACCTGCCGCCACGGTCCAGCTGGCCCAGGCTGGGGCACAGTATGGGCCTCCCGCCCCCTGGACCCTGGGAGGGAGAGAGGGGATAGAGGCCGCTGTTCGCAGCTGAGAAAAGGAAGGCCAGCCAGACCCAATCACAGCCGCCCGGGAGGAACCCGGATTCCGCTCTGTCTGGTGCCCAACCCCAGACCTCTGGATTTCTTTACCAGCTCTTGCCCAGTTTTTCCATGGAGCTTCTGGTAACAGATTTTTAATGATTATTTTTTAAATTTTATTTCAGAGAGGAAGTGAAGGAGAGTGCCTAAGAGAGAATTGAACTGTCGCCTCCAGGTTCATAGGGCGATCGACACCAACCACTGAGCCACACCAGTTGGCCTGATGCCAGATTTCTTTTATTTTTATTTTATTGATTTTGTACAGAGAGGAAGGGAGAGAGATAGAGAGCTAGAAACATCGATGAGAGAGAGTCATCGATCAGCTGCCTCTTGCACACCCCCTACTGGGGATATGCCCGCAACCAAGGTACATGCCCTTGACCGGAATCGAACCCGGGACCCTTCAGTCCCCAAGCCGACGCTCTATCCATTGAGCCAAACCGGTCTCGGCCTGATGCCAGATTTTTAATATAGTGTGATGTTCTGTCAAGCGCACATAACTCATTAACCAAAGTCACCATTTATTTTTATTTTCTTTAAAGTGGACTTTGTCATACTTTAAAAAAATTTTTTTTTATCAATTTCTTTTACAGAGAGGAAGGGAGAGGGATAGAGAGCTAGAAACATCGATGAGAGAGAATCATCAATCAGCTGCCCCCTGCACCCCCCCCCACTGGGGATGTGCCCGCAACCAAGGCATATGCCCCTGACCGGAATTGAACTTGGGACCCTTCAGTCTGCAGGCCAACGTTCCATCCACCGAGCCAAACCGGTTTCGGCATGTCATACTTTTAAAATTCATTTTTGCCCTAACCGGTTTGGCTCAGTGGATAGAGTGTCGGCCTGCAGACTGAAGGGTCCCAGGTTCCATTCCGATCAAGGACATATTCCTTGGTTTCCGGCACATCCCCAGTGGGGGGTGTGCAAGAGGCAGTTGATCGATTTTTCTTTCTCATTGATTTTTCAGCTCTCTATCTCTCTCCCTTCCTCTCTGTAAAAAAGTCAATAAAATATATTATTTTAAAAAAACACATTGTTTTTGAGCTGAGAGAGGAAGCGAGAGGGAAAGATAGAAACATCAATTGGCTGCCTCCTGCACGCCCCCTACTGGGGATGGAGCCCACAATCCAGGCATGCGCCCTTGGCCGGAATTGAATCTGTGACCTACAGACGGACACTCTATCCCCTGAGACAAATCGGCTAAGGCTAACGTCACAATTAACAAACAACAACAAAAGCACGTAACTCCACTGGCAGTGTTGGACTCATAAGGGCCAAGAGTGACCCCCGGGGTGAGCCGGGCGGTCCGCAGAAGGCGAGCTTATCCGTATTTCTCAGCCACAAGGAAACCAGACCGGGTGAAGTTCAAGGGACTGGCTAAGGCTCCCGGACCCCACGGAAGACAGCAGTCAGGGCGCCAGCTCGCTCCCCCGCTGCCCTCTCACCGGCCTGTTCTTTAAGCGCGAGGGGGTCGGGCAGATCGCAGCACCCAGGCATCCCGCAAAGTAGGCGGGTCACCTTAGGGGCAACCTTTACCCGCTCAAAAATTCGTCTCACATTCGCAGTGAGGATCCGGGCGTCACCCCGAATCGTTATTTTCCTTACTCATAAGTTTAAGGCATGAGGGAGCGCCCTGGTTGCTCGCTGCATGGTGATTCCGAATCTCATTAGTCCTACGGTGAGTATAACAGTTGACCGTTAAACTGAGATCCCCGTTTCTTTAAAGTTGATCTTAATCCTCGTTAATATTCTAGGTCGCTTTTCGTTTTATTTGTCCTGGGGGAGAATAGAGAAATGATAATGATTCCACATTCCGTATGCAGATCCGCGGCTCGCGCCGCTAAGGCTCACGGGCCCCACAGCCCGTGTACTTCCGGTTCTTGCCTCCTCGGAACTGTCGCGAGAATTCGTCGAGGAGACGCCGGAAACAATTCCTCCGTAGCGACTGAAGGGGCGGGCTGGAGGAGTGAGGGGGTTCCAGGCTGCTCCGTGGTGTAAGATGGCGGACATCTCCCTGGACGAGCTCATCCGGAAACGGGGAGCGGCGGCAAAGGGGAGGTAAGTGGCCTTTTCTCCCTTCGGGGTTTGGGGCCCGTGGCTTAGCGCGGCTCGGGGTGGACGAGGGAGCGGCCCGGGCCGACGGAGGGCCTCCTGCGCCCGCCCCCTGCCGTAGCCGCGCCGCTCATTGGCCCGCCGCCGCCGCCGCCGCCGCCGCCACAGGCCCGGCCGCCGGCCGCCCCCTGGCTGGGGGCGCCGTTGTTTCGGGGGGCCGAGGCCCGGGGGGCCGCGGGCGGCGGGCCGGGGTGCGCGGCCTGCGGGAGCGGCCGGGGTGCCCTCAGGGGGCGGGGCTGCCCGGGTCCGAGAGCTTCCCGGCGGGACGGCGCCCGGGCCGCTCCCCGGCGCGCTCAGCGCGGCCTGGAGGTGGAGACCGGACCGCGGGAGCGCCCGGCCCGGGCTCTGCGCCCCCCGCCCTCCCCCGCCTGCGCCCCCCGCCCTCCGAGCCGCCGTCCCCCGCCGCGGGGTGCGGGGAACTCCGAGCGCCGAGGGCGCTGTGCCTCCGTGGCTCTTCCCGGCGCCGGCGGCCGGCCGGCACGCTGTCCCCGTTTCACGGATGCGGGCTCGAGGCTGGCGGAGGAAGGGTGCCGGGTCCGAGGCCGCGGCGAGCGGGCTGTGCGCTCCCATTGCCGCCCGAGGGGCCTAGGCGGGGGGGAGAGGGGG
Organism: Nyctalus aviator; assembly: GCA_036971965.1. Taxonomy (NCBI): domain Eukaryota; kingdom Metazoa; phylum Chordata; class Mammalia; order Chiroptera; family Vespertilionidae; genus Nyctalus; species Nyctalus aviator. The sequence continues at coordinate 3,070,603 of CM072924.1, forward strand.
GAGGGGGAGCAGGGCTGGGCCGGGCCCCCGCTTTCTCAGGCCCCTCCGGGGTGGGTCACCTCAGCCTGCAGGAGCCCCGGGCGGAGAGGGGAGCTGGCCGTGGGTTCCCGCACACGTTACAGTAGTTGAACTGTTTGCAAACAGCCAGGCTGTGAAGACTTTCATACCGTTGTGTGTGTTTTATTTTAGTGCCTCCCGTGCTCGAGGCTAGAAAATAGGTTCATTCCCTTGCTCTCGAAAATGAGTTTCACAAAAAAATAAAAATAAAAAAGAAATAAAATGAGTCCCGCCTCCCCCACCCCGGCCCAGCGGCCCGCACCTCGCCGGCGTCTGGCCCATGACCCGCCCTCAGTATTAATTTCCTCAATTCCGGGAGCATTCCTCTCCTGGGTTTTTCCTCCGGGAACGGGCGGCGGAGCATTGGCGCTGGCTCCTCCGCCGCTTGTTGCTGGGTAGTTACTGTGTGCGCCCCTCTCTGCCCGGTGCGGAGGGCAGGGGCCCTGCTGTGGGTCCGGACTGTTGGGCTGTGCGTGTGCGCAGAGCCTCGCGTTTGGTAGTGGGGAAGGGGGGGGGGGCTGCAGGGAAGCGGGGGGGTGGAATCCGTGGGGAGCACACCTGGTCCCTGCAGCCCCGCTGTGGGGTTCTGTGTCTCTGTCTCCCTGGCCGGGATGACTTCTGAGCTGGCACCTTCCTCATTTGTTTTTGTTTTATTTTAAAATAATATATTTTATTGATTTTTTACAGAGAGGAAGAGAGAGGGATAGAGAGTTAGAAACATCAATGAGAGAGAATCATCCATCAGCTGCCTCTTGCACACCCCGTACTGGGAATGTGCCCGCAACCAAGGTACATGCTCTTGACCGGAATCGAACCCGGGACCTTTCATTCCGCAGGCCGACGCTCTATCCACTGAGCCAAACCGGTTTCGGCTACCTTCCTCATTTGCAATGATGGTTGCTGGTAGATCGGGGAGAGGTGTGAATATGAGAATGTGAGAGTACATTTTAAAGTTTGCGCCAGGTAGTGGGTGTTCAGCAAGTGGAGGCAATTGTCGTGGGCCTTAAAGGAGGAGGAACACGGGAGGTATGCATTGGGGTCCCTGCTCTCCCACCTGCCGTTAATCTGATGCAAGCTCCTTAACCATTTCCTTATGGGTAAAGTGTGGGCAGCCCTGACTCCATTAGGCTATTGCCGGCAGGCACCAGGAGAATTAATATCTAAAGTATCTCAGAAGTGTCTGAGGAGCACTAGTGGACACCTGCAGTTCCCGTGTGACGTGCAGACTGGATTGGGGGAAATGCAGGCGGAGTGGGAAAGGAACGACTGCGTGCTGTGTTTGAATAAATCTGCTGGAAACTCCATTTTTATTTACTTATTTATTGAATTAAAATTCACCATTTAATGGGAAACTCAGTAATAAAATACAAAAACATGGACAAGTCTTAAACACATTACGCCAAGAGAAAGAGGCCAAACAGCTACACGTTGTGTGATTCCACTTCGCGGTGTTCCGGAGAACCTCAGCACGGAAACCGGTAGTCGCCCGGGACCGCAGGGGAAAGGGGGGGAGATGGCTACACCTGCACTAGGGGACTTGGGGATGTTAAGACTTTTATAGCCACAGCCGGTCTTTGTACTTCGGTTGCGGGCAGGTCTCCAGGAAATTCCTTCCTGGGAACTTTGGTTTAACATCGCTTGGATGTCCCAGGAACTTTTATCTTAAAACTTGAGGAAGAACCTGTGATTATCTCAGAAAATGCCTTTCGCCTGGATGGGCATAGCAGAAGACAGCCTGTGGGGGTGTAAATAACCTCTTTCCCACAGGGCATGGAATGTGCTTATACTTAAGAACAGCCTTTCTGTTTCATGTTCATTGCACCTTGTAAGTCAGGAAAGGGGTCACTATCATCATTATTACCTGGGCCCGTTCTCTATCATCATTACCTGACCCCAGTGAGTTATCGGAGGTTTTCTTGATTAGGTGGAAATTACAGAACGGGAGGGGAGAGTTTTGAGTGCTCCTCATCCAGGCCAGGGTGAGGCACTGTTTTTCCCACGCATGGCACATCTCTGGTGACCTCAGTTGGTCAAGACCCATCGGTGAGTCTCCTCAGGACAGCACTGGGCAGCAGCTGGTCATTCCTCCCTCTGCATGTGAGAGCGTCGCTGATGGAGTTTGTCAAGACAACAGCTGGTTCGATTAGCTTACTCCTCGGGATAGCGTCTGCCCGCTGCGGCCCTTGCTAGGTGAGCTGGCGGGCAGCCTTAGTGGGAAAGCTGGGCCTTGAGTGTTGGAGCTGAGCAGCCCTGGGCCACGTGCCCTGTCGGAGGGAGGGGTCCTTGGGACCAGGGAGGGTGGGAGTGGGAGAGCTTTTCAGTTCAGGCCAGGGCTTGTTTCTCTGTTGAAAAGGATAAAGGAAATGGATGCCTAAAACTGAGGAAAATTAGTTACTACATAACTCACAGGGAAAGAATTAGTATTGAAAATGAGACATCCGCACAGGACTCTGGGAGGGTAAGAGGTTAGTGGTTATTTTTCTTTAGGTCCCTAAAGTACCTAAGCTCAGTGCTCGCTTCAGCAACACGGATCCTAAAATTGGAATGATGCAGAGAAGATAGCATGGCCCCTGCGCAAGGATGACACGTAAAGTTGTGAAGTGTTCCAACTTTAAAAATAATAGTAAAGCACCTAATTCACAATTGACCCAGGGTAATGGGAGGAAACTGTTTTCTCCCTACAAAGATGCCCTCAGCACACTTGTACTCTAACCCAGATGTCCCCAGGGGTTAAATCCACTTTGTAATAATCCATGCCCGCCACTGGCCTGAATCCTTGGGTCTGGACTTAGGTCAGAGCCAGCTGCCACTCTGCGCTCCACAGATAGAGCCAGGAGAGCGAGGCCTCCCTGCCCCACACAAACCCTTTGGGCATCACGTGTCCCATCTCCAGTCGGGGTCTGGGGGAGAGCTTAGACCCAGCGGGGCGTTTGCCCTCTTAATGCCAGCTCTCTTCCCAAGGCCGGAGGACGCCTGGCGAACGGCTGAGGCAGTGCAGCGGGGCACGGGTTGGGGTGTGGCAAGGTGGGCAGTCAAGAGACTTGTCTAAAATGTCCTGCTCCCCTCTGCCAACATTCACTGAGGACAGGAACCTCGAGAGCCTGCATTTGGAGGTGCGGCTGCAAGTTGGGGCCAGACCAGGGGCTCCACTGAGGGAGGTTGGGCTTTGTTAGGGACCCTCAGCAGTTCTTGGGGCAGGAGGTACCCTAACTGACTCCATGTTTTAGAGACCTGCTTTAGCAGGAATGTTTATTTGGAAATTCCTGATGACTGATGCCTGCTTTATAGCCACTGCTGCTACCTGCTGGCTGAATGGCTGTCCTTTCCTGCAGGAGGAGGAGCATAGTTATAAAAGCCTGCACTTGAAGCACGGGAGCTCAAGGCTGGTGTTTTTGGTGGTCCTTCTTGCCCGACAAGCAGTACGGTGTGTGGGTCCCCAGTGTGTGCACTCACCCTCCAGCCACCGAGAGAGCTTTCTCCCTCGACATGACTGACGTCCTGATTTTCCTTAGCCTGGCGAAGCACCCACGCTTAATTTATTGGGCCTTTAACTAGATACAGTGAAGTTCGACTCCAGCCTTCGCCATTACAGCTCTGCGATTGGGATCCTGTTTTTCCTCTATGAAATGTGGATGATAACCTCATTCCCAGTTGTGAGGGTTAAAGGAGGTGTGTCAGAGTCTATGGACCTTTAGTTCGTGCTCAGGACTGTTAGTTGAGGCCATCTTTATGGAATCTTTCATGCACCCTGCTGGCCAGTGCCCCTGTGTGGCCATGGCAGGCATTGCTCAGCAACCATAGACTCCTGTGAATTCTCAGTAGAGTGCTTAAGAGCCATTACTGATCATCAGAGAGGGAGATTGTTGAGGAGTATGAATAGATAAGGTTATAGAGGCCTACTCGCCATTGCCCCTCCTAAGTAGGCTTTCTAATTTGTCCTTTTCTCCATTCTCTGTTCAGATATATGAAATTTGTTTTCAAGCATCTCATTCTCTCTGTAGCCGCTGCTCTGATTACTGTTACTATAGATGAAGCATGTCAAACTCCCAGTCCCTGACCACATATCTTGTTTATTTGGCCCGTGTTAGCCTTTTGAGTTTGACATGTTTACTATAGATGCTTTCCTTTTCTAGAACTTCATAGAAACGGAGTCTTATAATATGAAATCTTAATGTCTGGCTTCTTTTACTCAGCACAGTGTTTTTGAGTTTCATCTGTGTTGGTTGGTGTATCAGTAGTTCATTCATTTTTACCGCTGAGTAATATTTTGTATGGATATATCATAATGTGTATCATAATGTATTACCTGATGGTTGGCATTTGGTGTGTTTTCAGATTTTGGTGATTGTGAATAAAAGTTACTTAAAAAAAAAAAAAAAGGAAGAAACTCATTGTTCTTTTAGTTATTCAAAATAATCACTTTCAGTTGGTTAACTTTTTGCCCCCTGTTTTATGGGCATTGTTTTCTTTGTTGAAAGTGTAATTGAGGGCATGGTGGCTAGATTTGCCCAATTTCATGGTATTGTAAAGTCATAGCGGGCACCACATGATAAGAGCATCTCCTCCTTTAGCTACAAATATCAGGGACCTTTGGTAATGAGGGGTCCTGGTGAAGGGAGGAGGTGGGGTTTGGAGAAGGCAGACGGAGAAAGGAAATCTTCAGGACAAGGCTCGCCTTTGGATTAGGACGTGTCTGACCCCCCAGTGGACGTGCTCACATGCAGCCTGGTTCTGTTTGTAATGCCCCTACTTGGGCAGGCACGATCCTGTGCGGCCCATTTTTAGGGTGAGCCCTGGTTTCTCTGTGCTCTGGCTACATGGGGGGGAGCTGGGAGGATCCCAGCAGGTGTTGGACTGGTCAGTGGGCTCGACACAGGGCTGCCTTGTGGCAGTCTTTAGGAGAAGTGCTTTCAGGGGCAGCCATCACTTCTCTCTCTCCTCCCCTGGGGCTTGGAGTAGGAAGGAGGGGAGCTTGGGGCCTGTTACAATGGAAAGATTGTGGGCTCTGGAGTCACGTGGACCTGCTGTCCAGTCTCAGCCCTGCTACTAGTGCTGTGATTTAATTCTTACAGAGATGAGGTGATGGCAACTAACAGCGATCGTGAGCCTGGAAGGTTAATAATAGCTAGGAGCCCTGTAGGGGCCTCGATCTCAGGATCAAAAAGCTGTCTGAGCCTTTGTCACTCCCCTGGTGCCAGGAAGACACTTGCCAGGCGCTGCAGAGTGTGCCCCTGCGGAGCTCTTAGTCCATCCCAGGGGGTGCAGGCTTGTAGACAGATGGTTGTGATGCAGCATGGTTAGTGCCTTAATGGGAGCCTTGTCCCGCTGTGGAGTGACCCGCTGTGGAGTGATACGGGGAAGGGAAGGAATGGGAGGCGGGAGCTTACTGTGCCTGCTGCCAGAACCGCAAGAGCAAAGAAGCCCCCAGCTGGCTTAGTGGACAGTTCCCTCGTCTGCCCACAATGCCCTTGGACTCCTCTTTCCAGACACCTTGGCCCTTAGCCTGCCCACCGCCCTGCAGGTGTCCTGCGTGTGGTGTCCCCACAGACGGGGGCTTACCTAGAGCAGGATCTGGTGGGTATCTGTGTGCCTCCACCCCCAAGTCAGAGCTCAGGAGACCTGTTCCTTGTCCTGCCCTTCTGGTCACTTGATTGCTGGGCCCAGGGCCTCTGGCTTGGGGGAGGCGGGGGTGGAAAGGGGGGCGTTCAGTGCCTGATGAGTGAAGGATTCATCTGGAGTGCTTTCCACTAACTTCACTTTTATCTATCTGGACCTTACGTATTGACCAGATTATTTTTCCCCTGTTTATGAGTAGGCCCTCAGTAGCAGCTCCTAGTGTGAACTGATAGTCTTACTTTTCTGTGATGGGCATCATCAACAGATGTAGGAAGTTGAAATTATTAAAAAATAAAACCAGTGGGGGCTAAAAATCTATAATAATAAAAACAATATGCTAACGATAACGGACAGCTGAACAACCTTCCAGACGAAGCCAGGGCTTCGAGGGCCACCTTGCAGAATTGTATGCATTGGGTCTAGTATACCTATACTACTTTCCTTCCACCTTTGAAGTTCTTCTAGCTGGGCTAATCAAATTAACAGAGACAGATTAACAGAAGAAAATAAAATATTAATATACACACATGAGGAATTCACATAAACATGACATTTTTTTTTTAAATATGTATTTTTTTAATAGATTTCACAGAGGAAGTTAGAGGGGGGGAGAGAGAGAGAAACATCGACGAGAGAGAATCACTCATCAGCTGCCTCCTGCACAACCCACACTGAGGCTCAAGCCTGAGACCCGGGCATGTGCCCTGACGGGATAGAACCGAAACCTCCAGGCTCACAGGTCATTGCTCAGCTCCTGAGCTGTGCCGGCCGGGCTTAATGTTACAGTTTTCACTTGCAGGCTCAGTGTCAGACCAGGAGTTGGAAGCGTCCGATCTTACGTTGGGATCCAGCAGAGCTTCCTCAATCAGCCAGCACGCACAGCCACCTTCCAGCAGAAGTTTGATGCCCGGCAGAAGATTGGCCTCTCGGATGCCCGGCTCAAGCTGGGAGTCAAGGATGCCCGAGAAAAGCTTTTGCAGAAAGACGCTCGTTTCCGGATCAAAGGGAAAGTGCAGGATGCCAGAGAGATGTTGAACTCCCGCAAGCAGCAGAGCATGGCTCCCCAGAGGCCCCAGCAGGTAGCCGATGCCCGGGAGAAGCTCAGCTTGAAGCGGAGCTCCCCTGCCTCGTTCATGAGCCCCCCCATCGGGACGGTGACTCCCGCGCTGAAGCTCACCAAAACCATCCAGGTAGGCATGGCTCTCGTCCTAAGTCCCAGGGAGCCAGCAACAGCTGCAGACTCTGAAGGGGGCAGCGGTCAGGGCGTTTGGGGAACATTGCAGTCCTGGGTTGGTGTAGTAGCCGAATGAGGAAGGCAGGGCATTGCCCAGTTTATGTAAAAGCGGGCAGGTCCAGTGAAGTGAAGTGCCTTTCCCAGGCGAGCTAGCGGCGGAGGGACAAAACGTTTTTGGAGCGTGTGCTACCTGGCAGGCACTGCCATGTATGACCTCCCCTACTCACTACACTGCTCGCTGCAACCCGGGGTTCATGCCTCAGTTTTACCCAAGAGCCTGGTCTGGGAGATGTGAATTATGCCCAGAGTACGCAGCTCCTCACACAGTGCCTGGCCACCGCACAGCCTCCACCCAAAGGGAGCAGGAGCATTTCACTCCACACGCTGGGGACAGGGACAGCGCAGCGGGGAGCGGGCACGGAGCCCGTTCATTGAGCCTCGCCAGGTGATCTCTGGGACGGCGAGGCTTCCTGTCACTCTCCTCTTGGTCTGAGGCGCTCTGTAGGGCCTTTTACCGAAGACCAACGGAGTGCCCCTCATATTTCAAGTCGAGTGACCCTGGGGAGAGACGTGGGCCTGTGTGATGAATTGTGACCAGCGGGTGTTTCTAGGTTCCACAGCAGAAGGCCGTGACACCACCTCACGCCCATCCTGCTGGAATGAGGATTAACGTCGTCAACAACCACCAGGCCAGACAGGTAGAGAATGTGTGTGTACACAAATGTGTTTTGATTGGACCTGCTGGATGGATTAACTGATGCTACTTCAAGGTTCACAATTTGAAGAATTGGGAAGAATTAATTTGATTGTATTTTATGAGTTTTAAGAAGAAATTTTACTAACCGCTGTGGCTCAGTGGATAGAGCATCGGCCTGCAGACTCAAGGGTCCCAGATTCGATTCCGGTCAAGGGCATATACCTTGGTTGCGAGCACATCCCCAGTAGGGTGTGTGCAAGAGGAAGCTGATCGATGTTGCTCTCTCATCGATGTTTCTAACTCTCTATCCCCCTCTCTTCCTCTCTAAAAAAATCAATAAAATACATTTTCTTTTTTAAAGGAGAGGTTTTACAACTGAGGAGAGATAAGAGGCAGAAGCAAATTGGAAAAAAAAAATCTTTAAAATTGTGCTTAATACAGAAAATTTACAAACTAGAGAAAGATTAAGAAGAAGTTGCTTTTTTTAAAAAATATATTTTATTGATTTTTTACAGAGAGGAAGGGAGAGGGATAGAGAGCTAGAAACATCAATGAGAGAGAACCATCAATCAGCCGCCTCCCGCACACCCCCCCCACCGGGGATGTGCCCGCAACCAAGGTACATGCCCTTGACTGGAATTGAACCCGGGACCCTTCAGTTCGCAGGCTGACACTCTATCCACTGAGCCAAACCGGTTTCGGCAGAAGTTTCCTATGCTCCTGTTCTCCTAAGCCAGTGGTCGGCAAACTCATTAGTCAACAGAGCCAAATATCAACAGTACAACGGTTGAAATTTCGTTTGAGAGCCAAATTTTTAAACTTAAACTTCTTCTAACGCCACTTCTTCAAAATAGACTTGCCCAGGCCGTGGTATTTTGTGGAAGAGCCACACTCAAGTGGCCAAAGAGCCGCATGTGGCTCGAGAGCTGCGGTTTGCTGACCACTGTCCTAAGCCAACCATTGTTGAAATTCTGCCCTGTTCCTTCCTGTTTTTTAAATGACATTATTATTTAATTATTGCATAGATGTAGCTGTGGTTATATTCTTTTTCTTTTTAAATATATTTTATTGATTTTTTACAGAGAGGAAGGAAGAGGGATAGAGAGTTAGAAACATTGATGAGAGAGAATCATCGATCAGCTGCTTCCTGCACACCCCCCACCGGGGATGTGCCCGCAACCAAGGTACATGCTCTTGACCTTTCAGTCCGCAGGCCGCCGCTCTATCCACTAGCCAAACAGGTTTCGGCTCTTTTTTCTTTCTTTAATATATTTTTATTGATTCCAAACAGGATGGGAGAGGGAGAGGGAGAGGGAAACATCAGTGAGAAGAGAGAATTATGAATCGGCTGTCTCCTGCACGTCTCCTTCTAGGGACTGAGCCCGCCACCCCAGCATGTGCCCTTGACCGGAAATCGAACCCTGACCTCCTGGTTCATTGGTTGATGCTCAAACACGGAACCACGCCGGCCGGGCTATGGTTATATTCTTAACCCAATTCTGTATCATTCCTTTTTCACTTTATAACTCAAAGCATTTTTCTGTGTTTACATTTATTGTAAAAAAAAAACCCAAAAACCAAAAAACAACAACATTTTTTAACCCTTTATATGCCATAGCGTCTATAGATGCAAGCAGAATGGTTTTCATTTGGCCGCGAGGTAGTTAACTGGTTTATAACCACATAAGCCATTGAGCTGACATTCCAGTTGGTTTAAACCATTTTATTGTACTTCTCACTGTTAGAAACTCTGACATCTCGAGACCGGTTTGGCTCAATGGATAGAGCGTCGGCTTGGGGACTGAAGGGTCCCGGGTTCGATTCTGGTGAAGGGCATGTACCTTGGTTGCAGGCATATCCCCAGTAGGAGGTGTGCAAGAGGCAGCTGATCGATGACTCTCTCATCGATGTTTCTAACTCTCTATCTCTCTTCCTCTCTGTACAAAATCAATAAAATATATATTGGCATCTTTGTGGGTGGCGTTCTCTCTGGGGTTTGGGTTTGCTTCCGTAGGCCAGATGCCAGGGCGGGCTCTCCAAGCCAAAGGGTGTGAGCAGCCATTTGGGGGCTCTTCCTAGGCCTTGGCCACTTGTAGAAAGGATGTGCCTGGAAGTCGCAGCGCTCTCTGCCCCTGTGGGCGGGGAGCCGCCTGTCGGGACCTGAGCCTCACCCAGCTCCTCAGGCACCCACACGCCCTGCTCCCGCCACCTCCACTGCTCCGGCAGCCCTCCCTCCGTCCCCGGTCCCGATGCTTTTGGCAGCCTGGAGGCCAATTAGCTTATATTGATTTATTTTCAGAATCTATACGACCTGGATGAAGACGATGACATTGCAACTCCCATTCCTAGTAAACAGACAAAGCTGACAGCCGCCAGCAGCTTTCTGCACCACATGGTAGGGTGTTCTGTGTTTTGCCGACGCTGGCTGTGTGTCTGATTAGTTGGATGGTAGAGGTGGTGGAGAATTGGCCTTTCGACTCCCGGTATAGTCTTCATTTGGGCCTTAAGATTTTCAGAGCTGGAACTAGTCCAACCCCTCCTTTTATCGATACCGAGACCCGAGTGTCTAGTGACTTGTTCAAGGTCCCACAGGTCGTGAGGTGCAGAGCCCCAGCTCCCCATTGGTTCAGGTTTGAGGCGCTTTGTGAGAAACGTGCTGACCCCAAGGGAGGAATTCATGGTTTTTCATTTACAGCAGGACATTCTATGTGCTCCCCTTCCCTCTGCTCTTAATCTGGATTCCCTTGGCTAGTGGGTTAGCAAAGCAATCTGAACCTTACCCACCAGTGCAGTCTTGCAGGAAAAGCTTGCTACACTAGGATACTGGTCAGATACTGCAGCACAGGAAAGAAAGCAACATCGGGCACATCGCGGAGGTCTGCATGTCCCCTGACATTCTGGGAGCTGCTAGAGCCAGGCCTGTGTCTGGTGCCCCTGTAGAGCCAGAACAGGGACCAGGAAACTGGGAGTCTGGGCCTTCTTAGGAGCGGATTCTTAGGCCCAGCCAGCCTGGAGCTGATCAGGCCATTGTGATAGAAGCATATGTAGAAATGTACTTGATCCCAAGCTTTTGACCTTCCAACCAGCCCCAAATTGGGTTTTTATTTTTATTTTTTAAAATACATATATATATATATATATATATATTATTGAATTTTTACAGAGAGGAAGAGAGAGGAATAGAGAGTTAGAAACATCGATGAGAGAGAAGCATCGATCATCTGCCCCTTGCACACCCCCTACTGGGGATGTGCCTGCAACCAGGGTACATGCCCTTGACCGGAATCGAACCAGGGACCTTTCGGTCCACAGGCCAACGCTCTATCCACTGAGCCAAACCGGTTTTGGCCCAAATTGGGTTTTTATAAAGTCTAAAGCATGTCAGACTCGTTCAGGTAAAGGCGGTCTAACCGGTATGAGTGAGCCTGTGGATCCCGGTCAGGGCTGCGTGTCAGCTTCTTGCCACGGGCTGCTCCCCCTGCAAAGGGGCTCCTGTGAGCGCGTGTGCAGGCTGTGTTTCTTCCCCTTCTCCTTCCCGGGGGATGTCACTGGCAGCCTTTTGGCTTCAGGCCACTAATGGGATTGGGGAATGGTGGGGCTCACGGGTGGCGGTTGTCAGTCCTACCTGGGCACTCAGCTCGCTGGCCTCTCCGGTTCCTTCCTGTCTGCCTCTTCCTTAGGCCGGGCTGAGCAGTTCCAAGCTGTCCATGTCCAAGGCCCCCCCCCTCACCAAAGTGGTGCAGAATGATGCGTACACAGCTCCTGCGCTCCCCGCCTCGGTCCGAACAAAAGCCTTGACCAGCATGTCCCGGACACTAGTGAACAAGGAGGACACCCCCAAAGAGCTGCCGCCTGCTGAGGTGAGGTGAAGGTGAAGGTGAAGGAGAGGAGGTGAAATGACCACACCCGTAGAGAGTCAGCCTGTGCTGGGTGGGCAGTGTGCTCTGTGTACCCTGTTGCATCCTCACAGCGCCTCTCTGAGGTAGGCATTGCCACCCCCGTTTTACTAATGAGCAAACCGAGACCCAGCGGCCCCTGAGCTTATGTCGTGATGCAGCAGTTGTGCCCAGAGAGCTGCTGGAGGCTGAGGAGAGCGCAGCTGAGCCCACTGGGCACAGCCGGGAAGGCTGAGCTGGTGGGTGTGGAAATAGGAGAGGCATTCCTGGCAGAGGCACAGGCGCCTGAGAGGGCTCTGCTTATTGGAAGCAAGAGGCCCCACCCCTTAGCATGGGGAGGGGCGTGATGGCGCTGAGGTCTCCAGTAGGAGGTGGGCCTCCGGGTCACTTGCCTAGAGCTAGTTCTGCTGTTGAGCCCAGCTGTCCTCTGCCTTCTGGTAACACTCTTGTCTGCGGCAGCCTGTCCTCAGCCCTTTGGAAGGGACCAAGATGACTGTGAATAACCTACACCCGAGGGTCACCGAGGAGGACATTGTGGTGAGTGTTATGCCCTGCCAGAACTTCCCATCTCCAGCCACTTCCGAATCAGTGGAATGGGTCGCTCTACGTAGAGCTCCAGAATGTATTTCTAACAGATTCCTGTGCAGCATACTCGCCACTGTCATTTGATAAGCCCACACATTCATTCTCTGTCAGAGTTGTCAGAGGAATTCCATAACTGTTACCCCATTGAGGAAGGAAGCGGGCACCGAGGCAGGAGGACTATAGGCGTGACTGGTTGAATGCCACTCGACCCATGGCTGTAAGCTCAGGCCCATTTCTCATTTCTGCACAGCTTGTCCCCTCTTCTGGCCCGTCCCAAGAACACCACCTGGAGTGGAGCTTCCCTGAAATCGTGGGCACATTCCGCCATAGTGCGGCCACCAGTCAATCCAGAGCCCTCGCAGTGTGTGCCCAGCAGGCAGGACGATGGCCTGAACTTCTCCGCTGACCCTGTCCCCTCTGCTTTGCAGGAGCTTTTCTGTGTATGTGGAGCCCTGAAGCGGGCTCGGCTGGTCCATCCGGGGGTAGCAGAGGTGGTTTTTGTGAAGAAGGATGATGCCATCACTGCCTATAAGAAATATAACAACCGGTGTCTGGACGGTAAGTCGGGAGAAAGCAGCTACTTCCCCTTCCCACTCCTCACTGCTTACTGCTGGGCAGCAGGCTCAGAGCAAGCCTCCCTCTGCAGTGGGGGGAGGGCATCCTGGTGCGGTCACCGCTGGGCCTTCTGTACAAGAGCAGGCAGGGAGGTGCAGTCTCTGTGGTGCTGAGCTGCCAGCTCCTGTCCCACCAGCCCTGGGTTTCACCTCGCCTGGCACCTGAGCTAGCAGGGGAACACCTGCTCCGTGGGAGGTCCTCTTGAGGAGTCTCGGCAGTGCTGTGAGCCGTAGCCTCCCCTGCTAGCTGCTGGCCTGCTCAGTGCTAGGACACAGCCTCCTTAATGGCCTGGCGCCTCAGCTAACTTTTTTTTTAAAAAAAAAATATATATTTTATTGATTATTTACAGAGAGGAAGAGAGAGGGATAGAGAGTCAGAAACATCGATGAGAGAGAACCATCGATCAGCTGCCTCTTGCATACCTTTATTGGGGATGTGCTCGTATCAAGGTACATGCCCTTGACCGGAATCGAACCTGGGACCCTTCAGCCTGCAGGCCGATGTTCTATCCATTAACCACACCGGTCTTGGCCTCATCTGACTATTGGCGCCCGGTGAGCTCTGCTTTCAGTGAGTAAACCACTGATTTCACTGAGTGCAGACTCCCCGTTGTTCATCTCGGGCGGCCTGGAGCAGAACGCCGTCTGCTGCGGCCCTCCTGTCCGCCCATTTGTGCCTTTCGGTGTGTGTTCAGTCCTCCGGTGGAGCCAGGCCCTGTGCTTGCAGGGAAGGGGCAGAGACCACGAGAGCACGGTCACCGGGAGCTCAGTCTGCATTTCCCTACTCACTGATGATGTTGAGCCAGGACCGGTTTGGCTCAATGGATAGAGCGTCTGCTTGGGGACTGAAGGGTCCCGGGTTTGATTCCAGTCAAGGGCATGTACCTTGGTTGCGGGCACATCCCTAGTAGGGGGTGTGCAAGAGGCAGCTGATTGATGACTCTCTCTCATCGATGTTTCTAACTCTCTACCTCTCTCCCTTCCTCTCTGCATAAAATCAATAAAATACATTTAAAATAAATAAATAAATAAATAAAATAAAAAACAAACAAACAAAAAAACTAACTGATGATGTTGAGCATCTTGTCGTGTGCTTTTTGGCCATTTGTATATCTTCCTTAGAGAAATGTCTATTCAGAATCTTTGCCTACTTTTTGAATTGTCTTTTATCACTGAGTTGTAAGAGTTTATATATTCTTTTTTTTAAGAATTTATTATTTATCCTTTTTTATTTCAATACCTTTTTTTTTTTTTTTTATTCTCACCCGAGGATATTTTCCTTGATTTTTAGAGAAAGAGAGAAATATCGACGTGAGAGAAACATCGATTGATTGCCTCTTGCACTCGCCCTGTAGCCTGCCCTTGTCCGGAATTGAACTCAGGACCCTTCAGTCCACAGGCTGATTCTCTATCCACTGAGCCATTCAGGCCAAGGCTCTTTATGTATTCTTGATATAGGTCTCTTAGATAAATGGCTTGTCAATAATTTCTCCCAATATGTGGTTTGTCTTTTCACTCTTTTTTTAACATATGCATTTAGAGCGATTTATTTCCCTCTCAGCACTGCATTAGCCACAACTCATGAGTATTGATATGTTGTGTTTTTATTTTCATTCATCTCAAAGTATTTCTGGTTACCTAGTGTTTTTCTTTTTTGACCCATTGGCTATTTAGGGTTGTTTTGTTTAATTTCCATATATTTGTGAGTTTTCCAAATTTTGTCCTGGGTATGTGGGACAACACGCCCGTTGACTGGACGTGCAGAACTGAAACCTTCAACTATGTTCGTTTACTTCTCCTCTCACTTCTGTCAGCTTTTGCTTCATGTGTTTGAGCCTTTTGTTAGTTTCATAAATGTTTAAAATCATTCTAATTGTTTTCTTCATGGTGGAATGACCCCTTTTATCACTTACAAAACATTCCTCTTTGTCTCTAGTAACGTTTTTTGTTTTAATGTCTATTTTAGCCAATATTCATATAGCCACTCCACGTTTCTTAGGGTTGCTTTTTGGGTGATAAATATCTCCTTTTGCTTTCAACTTTTTTGTATCTTTGAGTCTAATCTCCAGTAGATAGAATATATCCGCATCTATTTCAAATTAATATTAACTTCATTCCGCCAAAACTGGTTTGGCTCAGTGGATAGAGCGTCGGCTTGGGGACTGAGGGGACCCGGGTTTGATTCTGGTCAAGGGCATGTACCTTCGTTGTGGGCATATCCCCGGTGGGGGGTGTGCAGGAGGCAGCTTATCAATGACTCTCTCTCATCAATGTTTCTGGCTCTCTCTTCCTCTCTATACAAAAGCAATAAAATATATATTTTTAAAAAAATTAATACTAACTTCATTCCACTGAGAGAAAAACGTCACTTCTCTATGACTCCATCCCCTCTTTTTGTGCTGTTCTGTTTTTAATGTTTACGTTAAAAATTTTCTTTATCTTATTCTTTTTTGTTATTTTATGTACATTGGGAGTGTAGTACTCAGCACAATTAATCTTTCGTAGACAAAGTGGAAGCCTGTACGTATACTTTTGAATCCTCTTTGCACTGAATTTCATAGCATAGCATTTTCTCTTACTAATTGCTTCACACCGAGTCCTGGTTCTCCCTTCCCCCCACACCCTCTCCTCCGGTGTGAAGCAGGTCTGTTGCGTTTGCTTCTTGGTGCTGTTATTGCCCAGGTTTCATGGACTCTCACACTGGGATTCTCTTAGTCCCGGGTTTTGCTTCAGAATCTAGCAGCTCTGTGGTGGGTGTTTGGCCCGGGATGAGGGCGGCAGCCTTGTCCTTCTGTGTCAGGCAGAGCCTTCTCTTGGTTTTTCAGGGCAGCCAATGAAGTGCAACCTTCACATGAATGGGAACGTCATCACCTCGGACCAGCCCATCCTGCTGTAAGTCCACAGGCGGCCGTGCTGGGGCGGCGGAGCGTTCTCCGCGCTGACCGCCCGAGCGCGCCTCTATCCCGACGGGGACAGGGCCTGCACACAGCTCCAGCCACTTCCTGTGCTCTTCTGGCAGGCAGGCAGGCAGGCTGGGTGCTCAGCTTTGTACCAAGAGGCTGGTCTCGCCTTTTCCACAGGGGGTTGGCCTCATGGGCTAGCATTAAACCTGTTCCCAGCCTATAATCTAAAAACACTGAGAAGAAAGTGGAGAGCAGGCCAGATGTGTCCCCCTTTGCAAAACGGTGTACTGTCCAAGGGGACAGCGAGCCCCACCTCCTGTGACTGACTCTGATGGAGACGCTGCTGGCTGCTGCCTCGGTCTGTGTCAGACGTCTGGGGGTGCGTGCCGGGCACTGGAGCGCGGTGCCTCGCCTGTGGGCTGTCCTTTTACAGACAAGGAGGCGGAGATCTGGGAGGATGTGAGATTCGCCAAGGCGGGCGGGGTAGGGCGGGCAGGCCTGAAGTAGACTGAAATTTAGAAAGCCCGGAATGTAAATCCTGGATATTGAATTGTGTGATTTGGACAAGTTTCTTAAGCTTTATTCCAGGACTAAGTTGTATTCCGAAATGTGTGTGTCCTATGACCTAAGAAGTTTGAGAACCATTGGGCTAAACAGAGTTAAACATTCTCAGAATGAGGGAAGTGTATTGTTTTCTAAGCTGGCGGCAGGCTGCACCTCTTCAGCACACAAAGCTGGTAGGTCTGCTACAGAGGAGTGGTCGGCCACAGAGAGCACTGCATTGGGCCTAGCTTGTAACAGATCGGTGAACCGGGGCCCTGTGCGTCTGGGAACTGACAAGGGTCTTGGCTCTTCTCTGCTCACAGGCGGCTGAGTGACAGCCCCTCGGTGAGGAAGGAGAGCGAGCTGCCCCGCAGGGCGAACCCCGCCTCCTCCAGCCCTCCAGCCGAGGTGGACCCCGACACCATCCTGAAGGCGCTCTTCAAGTCCTCGGGGGCCTCTGTGACCACGCAGCCCACAGAATTCAAAATCAAACTTTGAGCGGGGAGCAGGCAGCCGGAGCGGGGCAGAAGGAGGGGGTTCTGTTCCCAAAGAAAGCTTGTGACCAACGGGCCGTTGGACTGAGGCCCAGGCGGGGGTAAGAGCTCCCACCGGACAGACCCCTCCTGTCATGCTCTACCCTGTGCTCTGTACGTTAACGTTTCCGTAGCGTCTCCTCCCCTCCATCTTCTCCAAGGTAGGTTTGTGTTGTTCAGATCGTCTCTCCCCCTGACCTCCGCCCCAAACCAGCTTCTTTCCTGGAAACGGCGTCTGACTCTCGGCGTGATTTCTTGTGGCTCCGTGGCTACCGGGCGGGCCGCTGGAAGGAGACTGCAGTTTCCAGGGCGCGGGGCTTCCTCCTGTTTATCATTTAACGTTTTCGGACAAAGTGGAGGATGGACGTTCCGCCATCCTAATGGGAGCCGGGCCAGCTCCAGAGCTGCGCCACTCACTGGCCTGGCCAGCGGAGGGGGCCGGGGGGCGTCAGGTCACAGGCTCTTGTCCTCTCCCCACAGTTGTCTCCACACCAGGGTGGCCCGGAGGGCCCTGTTGGCAGGGGCAGGGTGAGGCTGCTGCTCTGCCAGGAAGTGTGCGCCACACCTCTTGCCTGGCGGGCCATGCTGTTTCGGCAGCTCAGAGTTCGTCCTGAGGTCCCGTGTCCCTTTTCCCAGGGTTAGGCCAAGTGCTCCACCCCAGTTCTCTCGGCCTCTGGTTATTACTGCTGGGAGGGCTTGCTGGTCCCTCAGGTTTTCACTTGACAGAGCTCATCACGCCTGGTTCTGTGCTAATGGCGGCTCTCCCCTAGTTCTGGGCCCTGGGTCTGGAGGAGGGTTAGGAGGGGAGCTGTTGGCTTGCTCCTGGCTTTCTGGCCTCGGATGTCTGCAGGACAGGAGGGATTCTGGGAGCACACATGCAGCTACCACCTTTGTGAGTGGCCCATCGGTCCCTGAGCAGAGGGGTGTTTTCCTGTCTTGGCAAAGGGGGGAGGGGGTGGAGAAGGGAGTAGAGGGAGCAGAACAGCCCTTCCAGCAAGCACTCGGCTCCTCAGAATGGCTTCAGGGAATTGGGGCAGAGCTTGAGCACTCAGGGCAGCCGAGGACCAGTCTGCAGTGCTCAGCGGCACCTGCCGCCCATTTGCTGGGCTGTAACGAGTCCAGGCAGCAGAGCCGAAGAGAGTGGGGAGCAGGGTTCTGGGAGCTGCATAGGATCAGTAGCAGGTGCTGTGAAAGGCCCAGGCCAAGAAGTAAAGGGGCCGAGACACAGCCTTGTGGCCTGCTGGGGCCAGCACATGAAGACAGACCTCAGTTAATTCTGTCGAGCAGGAAGGCCCAGGGTTTGGACCAGCTCCGAGGTTGCACAGGCCTGGCCAGTCCAAGGAATGTGCTTGGTGTGCTCCCTTTCTGGTTTGTAAAGAAGGCAGCTCTTTTTTTCTTTTTTTTAATATTTTTATTGATTTTACAGAGGAAGATAGAGGGATAGGTAGAAACATCAGTGAGAGAGAATCATTGATCAGCTGCCTCTTGCACACCCCCTACTGGGGATGTGCCGCAACCTCAGTACATGCCCCTGACTGAGATCGAACCTGGGACCCTTCAGTCTGCAGGCGGTTTATCCATTGAGCCAAACGGGTCGGCAAGGAGGCAGCTCTTGTTCCCTTTTCCCCTTTGAACGGGTGCAGATGTATTCTCTCGAGCAGCTGGAAGACATTCCTCCTACACGTCCCGAAACTGTTGACCCAAGAGAGCATCCAAGGCGTAGGCCTCGTTCTGCGGCCTGGAGCACAGTAGGCCACGCTCAGACTCTGCTCCGAGCAGAGGTGGTAAAGGTCTGCCTGCGTGGTGTTGCCCTCCCTCCTCCAGTCCTAGGCCAGGCTGCTCTGGTAGCAGAGTGTCGTTGAGCTAGCTGCAGCCACCTGGTCACCTGGGCCTGTCTCTGGACAGCCATGTGGTACATTGTGGGGTGAAGCCCATGTGTCTCCCCTAGTCTACAGGGTGGCATCGTGGTCCTCGTGTCCTTCCCACTCCCCTACTTTCCCCTCTGTGTCTAGTTCAAAAGAAGAGGAAGAGGCATTAAGGGATGGAGGAGACTGTTACTTATACATTTCTGAATAAAGTTTGTTATTCCTACCTCTGAGCGTCATTTCTCACACGTTTCACTAAGTGGCCTTAACCGGAAGCAGCCATCTGCCTTCTCCCCAGCTCGCCCTGGGAGCGGAGGCCCTCCCGCCCTCACCGAGCCTGACTCCACGGCTGAGGAGGTGAGCGGTGGTGCTGGGAGCACCTGGCACAGGACTCCACCTCCTGGCCCCGAAGTGCCTCACTGAGGAAGAAGCGTGGTCACCTGACCGATGGGATGAATACACTAAGTTTTACTGATGTGACCGCCCTTTGTGGTGGTTACTCCACACCTGTGGGCACCCTTTATTTTTTATTGATTTCAGGGGGCGGGAGAGAGAAAAAGAATAGAGAATCATTGATCAGCTGCCTCCTGCACACCCTACTGGGGATCGAGTCGGCACCCAAGCATGTGCCCTGACGGAATTGAACCATGACCACCTGGTTCATAGGTTGACACTCAACTGCTGAGCCACGGCAGGTGGGCCTCCATTGATTTTTAGAATGAAAAGGAGGGAAGGGACAAGAGAGAAACATCTCACATTGATTGGTTGCCTGCCTCACACTCTGA
This sequence comes from Nyctalus aviator, assembly GCA_036971965.1. Classification (NCBI taxonomy): domain Eukaryota; kingdom Metazoa; phylum Chordata; class Mammalia; order Chiroptera; family Vespertilionidae; genus Nyctalus; species Nyctalus aviator. Next base: position 3,089,931 of record CM072924.1, read on the forward strand.
TCAGGACCAGGGATCAATCGTGCCTTGGCCAGAATTGAACCCAGGACCCAGTCCACAGGCCAAGGCTCTATCCACTAAGCCAAATTGGCTAGGGCTAACAACCATTTTATAATATTTTAAAAATATACTGATTTTTTACAGAGAAAGGGAGAGGGATAGAGAGTTACAAACATCAGTTGCCTCTTGCACACTCCCTACTGGGAATGCGCCTGCAACCAAGGCACATGCCCTTGACCAGAATTGAACCTGGGACCTTTCAGCCCGCAGGTCGATGCTCTGTCCACTGAGCCAATTTTCAAAAATATATTAATTTTTTACAGAGAGGGATGGAGAGAAACCAATGAGAGGAACATCGATCAGCTGCCTCCTGCACACTCCCGACTAGGTATGTGCCCCCAGAAATGGCAGATATAAACCTGAAAGCAGCAAGAGAACTGAAGCCTTGCCTGTAGGGAAAAAATTTGACATTTCTCATCAGAAACTGAGGTCAGAGGAATGGTACATTTACCAAGTAGCAACAAAATTTCTGTCAACTAAAAATCCATACCCAGCAAAACATATCCTTCAGGAATTAGGGAGAATTTCGGCATTCACAGATGAAGAGTAGAGCGTTTGTTGGCAGTAGACCTATCCCGAGAAGATGGTTGAGGTTCTCCAAACACAAAGGAGGAAATTTTTAAAAGGAAACGGCATCGGCCTACAGACTGAAGGGTCCCAGGTTAGATTCCGGTCAAGGGCACATGCCCAGGTTGCAGGCTTGATCCCCAATATGGGGCGTGCAGGAGGCAGCTAATCCATGATTCTCATCATGGTGTTTCTATCTCCTCCCTGCCTCTCTGAAACAAAAGTGTTTTTTAAATGAAACTTAGAATGTCACAAAAGAAAAAACAAATACCAAATACTCCAGTTTTCTAAATTATGGTTGATGGTTGAAGCAAGTGTTATAACATCGATGTGGTTTCAATGGAGGAAATATTTAAAGCAACTGCTTTATAAATGAGAGCAAAGTGATATAAACAGGGAAGACATACACTTCTCTTGAATAGTAAAATCTGGACAAAGTATATTGTAACATGTAAAATGATAAGCAATGCACCCAAAAACACTAGAGAAATCAAAATGGGAGTTCTAAAAACAATTTTCAAGCAATCTACTGGACGCTCGCTGAAACCGGTTTGGCTCAATGGATAGAGCGTTGGCTTGGGGACTGAAGAGACCCGGGTTCGATTCCAGTCAAGGGCATGTACCTTGGTTGCGGGCATATCCCCAGTAGGGGGTGTGCAAGAGGCAACCGATCGATGACTCTCTCTCATCGATGTTTCTAACTCTCTATCTCTCTCCCTTCCTCTCTGTACAAAATCAATAAAATACATTAAAAAAAAAAAAAGTCAAGCAATCTACTGGAAATCGGGGGGGAGGGAGGGGACAGTAGAAAATAAAAAAAGTGAGTGACTTAAGCCCTAGCATACCACAAAGTACATTAAGTATAAATGGTCTAAATACATGTGTCAATTGACAAAAATTGGCAAAGTGGGTGGAAAAACATGACCTAACTATATGCTGTCTACAAGAAACTTACTTCAAATATAACAGGATAAGTTAGGTTGAAAGTAAAAGGATGGGAAAATAGTAAATACGCAAACATTACTCAAAAGTGGCACCCTAACTGGTGTGGCTCAGTGGATAGAGCGTTGGCCTGCGGACTCAAGGGTCCCAGGTACGATTCCAGTCAAGGGTATGTACCTTGGTTCAGGCACCTACCCGGTAGGGAGTGTGCAGGCAGCTGCTGATGGATGTTTCTAACTCTATCCTCCTCCCTTCTCTGTAAAAAAGCCAATAAAATATTTTTTCAAGTGGCAAAATAAAGTAACTATATTTGATATCAAACAAAGAAAGTTACCAGACACTTTGCTGTCCACCTGAATATAGTTTTGTGTTTTTTGTTTTTTTTTAATTACCAGGTACAGCCCTAGCTGGTTTGGCTCAGTGAATAGAGCACCCACCTGTGGACTGAAGGGTCCCAGGCTCGATTCTGGTCAAGTGGACATTGCCCAGGTTGTGGGCTTGGTCTCCAGTAGAGGGCTTGCAGGAGGCAGCCAATCGGGATTGATGCTCCCAACTCTCCCTTTCCCTTCCTCTCAGAAATCAATAAAAAATATATATATTTTAAAACATTACCAGTTTCTGCCCTAATCAGTTTGGCTCAGTGGATAGAGTGTCAGCCTATATTCTGAAAGGTCCCAAATTCAATTCCAGTCAAGGGCATGTACCTTGGTTGTGGGCACATCCCCAGTAGGGGGTGTGCAAGAGGCATCTGATTGATGATTCTCATCGATGTTTCTAACTTCCTATCCCGCTCTCTTCCTCTCTGTAAAAAGTCAATAATATATATATATATATATATATATATATATATATGAAGTTAACACTTATCAACCAACAGGATCCAATCAACAGGATACTCCCCAACAACAGGATATACATTCTTTTCAAATGCCCATGGAACAAGTATAAAAATCGATCATGCCCTGGGCCATACAGCAAATCTCCACAAATGAAAAAGAACTGAATTTACAGTGTGTTCTTTGATCACGTGGAATGGTAAGAGACAAAGATGTCCACTTTTTATCACTTCTATTTAACATAAGAGGTTCTAGCCAGGACAATTTGGGTGAAAGGAAAAGCATCCAGATTGGAAAGAAAGAAGTAAAAGTATCTATTTGAAATGACATGGTCTGTATACAGAAAATGCTAAGAAATCCAAGAGATTACTAGAACCAAATAAGCAACAGCATTACAGGGCACAAAATTAATTGTTAATAATTGCAATAAACAATCTTAAAAACGAAATTAAGAAAACTATTCCACCCCCTGAACCTGTCCTCAAGGCCCCTTTTCTCTGACTTCTTAGCCAAAGCAGCCCAGCCTAGGCTCATTTCCCCAACCCTTCCTTGTTTCACTGTCCCCAGCTTTAATAAACATCCTCTAAAATAAATTTTAAAAAATCCACTTAGCATAGTGTCAAAAAGAATAAAATACTACCGAAACCGGTTTGGCTCAGTGGATAGAGCGTTGGCCTGTGGACTCGAGGGTCCCGGGTTCGATTCCAGTCAAGGATTCTCTCATCGATGTTTCTAACTCTCTATCCCTCTCTCTGCCTCTCTGTAAAAAATCAATAAGATATATTTTTTTTAAAAAAGAAAGAAAGAATAAAATACACAAATTTAGCAAAATAGCCCTAGCCAGTTTGGCTGAGTGGATAGAGCTTTGGCCTGCGGACTGAAGGGTCCGGGTTCCATTCAGCTGGAGGGCACATATCCAAGGTTGTGGGCTTGATCCCCAATAGGGGACATGGCGGAGACAACAGATCAATGATTCTCATCATTGATGCTTCCATCTCTCTCCCCCTCTCCCTTCCTCTCTGAAATCAATAAAAATATATTTTGAAAAAGGTTTTAACAAAAAAATGCAAAAATTATATTTTGAAAAGTGCGAAATATTGTTGAAAGAAACCTAGTAACCAAAACAGTCTTTTTTAAAAAATATATATATTTTATTGATTTTTTACAGAGAGGAAGAGAGAGGAATAGAGAGTTAGAAACATTGATGAGAGAGAATCATCGACCAGCTGCCTCTTGCACACCCCCTACTGGGGGTGTGCCCGCAACCAAGGTACATGCCCTTGACCGGAATTGAACCCGTGACCTTTCAGTCCATAGGCAGCGGCTCTATCCACTGAGCCAAACTGGTTTCGGCCCAAAACAGTCTTGAAGAGAGTTGAAGGACTCATACTTCCGAGTTCAGACCTTAAACCACAAAGCTGCAGTAATGAAGACTGGTGTAGGGTAAGGATGGAATATAGATCAGCCCTGGCCAGGGGGCTCAGTTGGTCCGAGTGTCATCCCAATCTGCCAATGTTTTGTGTTTAATCCCAGTCAGGGCACATACAGGAATCAGCCAATGGGTGCACTGATAGGTGAACAACAAATCAATGTTTCTCTCCCTTCCTCTAAAAAGTCCATTTTAAAATTTAAAAAGGTATATAGATGGATGAGATAGAATGGAGAGTCCAGAAATAATGCCTCATCTATCTGATCATTTACTTTTCAACTAGCGGGCCCAGATAGTTCAGAGGGAAAGAATCATATTTTCAATAAATGGTTCAGCTCCGGCAGGTATGATTAAGTTGGATAAGCGTCACAATGAAAAGTTGCTGGTTTGCCGAAACCGGTTTGGCTCAGTGGATAGAGCGTTGGCCTGCAGACTGAAAGGTCCCATATTGGATTCCAGTCAAGGGCATGTATCTTGGTTGCGGGCACATCCCCACTGTGCGATGCTTCTCTCTCATTGATGTTTCTCTCTATCCCTCTTCCTTCCCCTCTGTAAAAAATCAATTAAAAAAGTTGCTGGTTTGATTCCCAGTCGAGGCACATACCCAGGTTGTCGGTTCAATCCCTGGTTGGGGTGCATGCGGGAGGCAATAGATTGATGTTTCTCTCTCATATAGAAATTTCTCTCCCTTCTCCAAAATAAATTTTTTTAAAATATATATTTTATTGATTTTATACAGAGAGGAAGGGAGAGAGATAGAGAGTTAGAAACATCGATGAGAGAGAGTCATCGATCAGCTGCCTCTTGCACACCCCCCACTGGGGTTATGCCCGCAACCAACGTACATACCCTTGACTGGAATCGAACCCGGGACCCTTCAGTCCCCAAGCCGACGCTCTATCCACTGAGCCAAACCGTTCCCGGCCAAAATAAATTTTTTAAAAATTTAAAATGTTCATATTCGTTAAAATAAAATATTTCAAAGGCAATTGGTTATCTACAAAAATATTCATCAAAATTAAAAACTGTGCTTTTAAAAAATATCTATATATATATTTCAGAGAGGAAGGGAGAGAGAAAAACATCAATGATGAGAGATCACACCCAGGTTGAACCACCCGACCACGCCTTCATTTACTCGCACATTTATCGTATATTCTGACTATTCTGAGAAAGGAAGTGGCCCCAGAACCCCACGCAGCGTCGTTGTCATGGAAACACGCAGCTTCCAGTTCCCAACTACAACTCCCAGCAGCCCCGCGGCTTCCGGTCGGCAAGATGGTGGCGCGCAGGAGGAAGCGTGCGGCGCGGGACACCGAAGAGGGGATTCCGAGCCCCCCGGGCTACTCGGGTGAGGGGCAGCTTAACAAGTGCGGGGCCGCGGGGCGGGTGGGGGGCAGCTTAACAAGTGCGGGGCCGCGGGGCGGGTGGGGGGCAGCTTAACAAGTGGGGGGCCGCGGGGCGGGTGGGGGCCGCGGGGCGGGTGGGGGGCGGCGGGAGGGGTGAGGGGCCGAGAGGCGGGTGAGGGGCCGCGGGGCGAGTGAGGGGCCGGGGGCGGCGGGGCGGGTGAGGGGCCGAGAGGCGGGTGGGGGGCGGCGGGGCGGGTGGGGGGCGGCGGGAGGGGTGAGGGGCGGCGGGGCGGGTGACGGGCCGAGAGGCGGGTGGGGGGCCGCGGGGCGGGTGAGGGGCCGGGGGCGGCTGGGGGGCGGCGGGTGGGGGGCCAGGCGCGGGGCCTCCGGTCAGGTGCGGGCCGGGCACAGCCAGGCTTTGCCCAGACTCGCTCAGGTCGCGGGGCCTGCTGGTCGGGAGGCCCAGTGGCTCCCTGCAGGCTCTCCCGGGAGGAGCCCGCTTCGGCCGGCGCCTCGCTTGGGGAACCCACTGTCCCCACTCCCCCTCGGGGCGTGTCGCACCCCTTCCCCCCGGGAGCACGTCAGCTCTCACCTGGGCGGGTCTGTGCCCCAAACCCTCCCTTTGGGCAGCCACCAGTGTTCTCTGCATCTGTAAGTCTGTTTCTCTCTTTGTTTTTAAGGTATTTATATTGGTCTTTAGGGCGGGGAAGGGAAACAGAGAAACATTGATGTGCTGTTTCCTGCAGGCTCCTTAGGGGATCAGCCTGCATGTGCCCTTCACTGGGAGTTGGACCCACAACCTCCGGGTGTACGGGAGGAAGCCCAACCAACTGAGCCAAACCGGCCGGGGCTAAAGTGAGACTTCAGTCAGACTTTGCTTCACACTCTTACCTCTAGTCACCACCCCCTCCCCCCCAATCTCTCCAATGGCTAACGTTAGGTTAAAGCAAAACTCAAGCTTGTTACCATTGAAGGGGGAGGAAGAGAGGGACAGAAGCATCAGTGATGAGAGAGAATCATTGAATATCTGCCTCCTCCACTCCCCACCTGTGACCCCACCCGACGTGACTTTAGCTCTGGCTCTCTGTGCCGCCCTGGCAGCAAGCTCTTCCCACCTCGGGGGTTGTGCTCTGGCTGCGGCCCCTTCTCCGAGTTCCTCCGTCAGCTGTGCGCTGACTGCTGCCCGCCGCCCGCCCTGCGCCAGCCCTTCCTCCAGGAAGCCTCCAGGGTGGCCCCAGGCCTCTGTCACCGGCACCCTGTGCTGTCTCCCTTTCTTTCTCTCTTTTTATTTAATTTTTTTATTAAATTATTACCTGTGTACATATCTTACCATTGCCCCCCCTCCATACATACACACCCTCCCCAGAGTTGTGTGTCCGCTGGTTGTACTTATAGGCATGTATACAAGTCCTTCGGTTGATCCCTTATCTCCCCCAGATCTCCCTCCCCTCCCCGCTGTGATTGGACAGTCTGCTTGTTGCTTTACTGTCTCTGTATCTATCTTTTGGTTCATCAGTTTATAATGTTCATTATCCATAGATGAGTGAGGTCATGTGGTGTTTCTCTTTCATTGACTGGCTTATTTCACTCAGCATGATGTTCTCCCGTTCCATCCAGGTTGCTGCAAATGATGAGAATTCCTTCTTTTTTATGGCAGCACAGTATTCCATTGTGTAGATGTACCATAGTTTTTTGATCCAATCATCTGCTGACGGGCACCTGGGCTGTTTCCAGATCCTAGCTATTGTAGATTGTGCTGCTATGAACACAGGGGTGCATATATCCTTTCTGATTGGTGTTTCTAGTTTCTTGGGATATAATCTTAGGAGTGGGATTACTGGGTCAAATGGGAGTTCCATTTTCAGTTTTTATTTAATTTTTAAAATTAAATTATTATCTGTGTACATATTTTACCCTTGCTCCCCCCTCCCTCCCCAGAGTCGCCTCCCGTTTCTTCCCTCTGGGAGCAGCCTCGGTGTCTGCTTGTTCACTGTCTCCCCATCGCCCCAGGAGCTGCTGCGTGCAGGGCTGCAGCTGCCTCCGCCCCCCCCTGCTCTGTAGAACGTGGTGGGAGGGACAGAAATAAGTCCCTAATTTTGTGAGAACTAAAATGTGCGGGAATATGAGCGATTATCCAGATAACTCTCCGAACGCAGAGGTAGGGCCGTAGGAGAAGCTGTGGAGTTCGGAGCAGGTGGGTCTCACCTGGCAGGTAGGACTCCTCGCAGGAAGTGAAGTGAAAACTTGGAGAACAGGCGGAGAGGGAGGGTTCTCTTTCCCGTAAAGGGTATAGGTATGTGAGGAACAGAGGGAAGGCCAGAGTGGCCTGCCTACTGGGGGGGAGGGGGGGGTGTAGGGGGTGTGTACGGAGTGAGAAAAGGCCTCAGGTGGACCTCCAGCCACAGGGGGTTCAGTCTTTACCTCATGAGCAGCAGCAGCAGCAACAACAAATTTCCTCTTGCTTCACTCCCCACCTGTGACCATTGTCTCCTCCATTAGCTCGGCGGTAGAGGGGCTGGGGGCAGATTCCTGGCTCACCTACTGTGATAGACTGAAGAGCACCTGGCACAGATCTTGCCTAGAGGAAGGGCTCAGGGAAGGATGGGGGGTGGGTGGACAGACAGATGGGACTAGAAAGGGGCAGCATGATTCTGACTTGCATGTCATCCTTTCCTGCCCGTTTTCCTTCCAGCCATTCCGATCAAGTTCTCCGAAAAGCAGAAGACCTCCCATTACCTGTACGTGAGAGAGCACAGAGTCCGAGAGGGCGCCAAGTCTTCCTGGCCTCAGAAGAGGACCCTCTTTGTCCTCAATGTGCCCCCGTACTGCACCGAGGTGAGCTGGTATCTGGGAGGCAGCTGCGGCTGGGGTGGGGCTCTAGGCAGAGCTGTGCTTCCACTGCCCCCACCAAGGCCTTCGTGGTGAGATGGAGACAGCTAACTGAAGCCCCAAGGGCAGGAATCCAGAGGGCAGCCTCTCTCCTGACAGGAAAATTGCTTTTTAACGATCCATTTTTATTGATTTCAGAGAAGAAGGGAGAGGAAGAGAGGGACAGGAGCATCAGTGATGAGAGAAAATCATTGATTGTCTGCCTCCTGCACTCCCCACACAAGGAGTCTGCAGCCTGGGCATGTGCCCTCACTGGGAAATGAACTATGTCCTAGTTTATGGGTCGATGCTCAACCACTGAGCCACACCAGCCTGACTAAAGGGGTGTTTTTTAAAAATATTAATGCTGAGGAGCCCAAAGTTTTTTATTACTTAGAATTATTTCAGCCGGGACCGGTTTGGCTCAGTGGATAGAGCGTCGGCCTGCGGACTGAAAGGTCCCAGGTTCGATTCCGGGCAAGGGCACATACCTGGTTGCGGGCACATCCCCAGTAGGGGGTGTGCAAGAGGCAGCTGATCGATGATTCTCTCTCATCGATGTTTCTAACTCTCTATCCCACTCTCTTCCTCTCTGTGAATAAATCAATAAAATATATATTTTTAAAAATTATTTCAGCTGCATGCTGTTTTATCCTGGTTATAAAAACGGTACATGTCCATAGGAAAAATGTAAGAAAATAAAATTACTTCTAAATCTATCCAGACATGTCTATTTTTTCTCCACAAAGTTGGTAAACTTAGTATTATATAACTTTGCAGGAGAGAAACTGTTTCAAAAAAGAAATTAGTTTCTAAATGATTACAGTTTTAAATGTATTTTTTTTTTTTTTTTTTTTTTTTTTTTTTTTTTTTTACTGATTTCACACATGAAAGGAGAGAGAAAGATAGAAACAGCAATGGTGGGAGAGAATCATCTATCGGCTGCCTCATGCACACCCCACGCTGGGGATCAAACCCACAACCCCCAGCATGTGCCCTGGGAATAGAACAATGACCTCCTGGTTCATAGGTCAATGCTCAACCACTGAGCCATGCTGGCCCGGCTAAACTGTTATAACTAAAGAGAGAAAAAAAAATCATGAAAAGGAGAGGGTGTCATTTTTAGCCTTTGCTGAAGGCTAAACAGAAGCGGCATCACTCGCACCCAGAGATCCCTCGTCATCGTCCCTCCTTTCCCCATCCCCAACCCAGGCTAACCATCATCCTGACTTCAACAGCACAGGCTTCACTCTGTTTTTAAAAGATGAATTGAGGCAGTAAAACTTAATTGGTTGACTCATAAAATCAGAATACTAGGAGTTACACCAAAAATGCCCCACCTATATTTGCAATAATTTTTTTTTTTACATTTAAAACATTTATTTTTTGATTTTAGAGAGAGGAAAAGGGAGTTGATTCTTCTTAAAAATATATATATATTTTAATGATTTTTTACAGAGAGGAAGTAAGAGAGAGAGTTAGAAACATTGATGACAGAGAAACATTGATCCGCTCCTCCTGCACACCTTCTACCAGGGACGTGCCTGCAACCAAGGGACATGCCTTGACCAGAATCAAACCTGGGCCCTTCAGTCCGCAGGCTGCTGCTCTATCCACTGAGCCACACCAGTTACAGCGGGAATTAACTTTTTTCTTTTTTTAAGTTATCCCATCCCTCTCCCTCCCCGGGGTTGATTCTTTTTTTTTTTTTACAGAGGAAGAGAGAGGGATAGAGTTCGAAACATCCATCAGCTGCCTCTTGCACACCAACTACTGGGGACCCGCAACCAACGTACATGCCCTTGACAGGAAATCAAACCTGGGACCTGTCGGTCCACAAGCCAACGCTCTATCCACTGAGCCAAAACAGTTTCGGCGCCGGGGTTGATTCTTGATGTGCCCTAACCCACATCGAACCTGCAACCTTGGCAGATTAGGACGATGCTCTAACCAACTGAGCTAGTTAGCCAGGGTTCCTAGTAATTTTAAAAAGAAACTTAGAACCTAATTCTTCTTTCGGTCTCATTACCCAGAGAAATTGATAGGAAAGACTAATCTTCAGCAAGAGGTACTTTCCAAGTGAGAAATCCCTTCACTTTGGTGCGAAAGCCATGCGTTGGGGGCATATGCTCCCACAGGATCCTGTCACAAAGCCAGAAAGCTTACCCTGACTTCTGTCTGCCCCTCCTGAGGCCCTGGCCAGTGGCGGGTGGCTTCGTACCCCCCAGGGTTTAACGTGTCACTTGACTAGGTTTTGTCTCGGGCCCTGGGAAGAGAGGATTTTAACCTCCGTGCAGAGGCCGGGGCTTGCCCAGACCCTCCCTGCGTGTCCCCGGCTGGGGCACAGACATGGGACCCCAGATCTCCAGGGAGAGGGAGGCTCCTGGGAGGGCCTGCAGCCCTCACACTGTGCTCCCCCCGCCTCAGGAGTGCCTGGCCTGCCTCCTCTCCCCCTGTGGCCCCGTCCAGTCCGTGGAATTGCAAGGGAAGCCCGAGCTCACCGAGAGTGCCAAGGAGCCCAAGTCGAAGATTTTTTACCCCAAACCTGTTCCGGTGAGCCTCCGTTCCTGGGGTCTGCAGCATGGGGCAGGGGGCAGTGTCCCCCTGAGGGGACAGTGAAGCTGGGTGGCGGTGGGACTTTCAGGGCCTGCCCTATGGCTCTAGGCCAGGCATGTGGCCAGGAGGGCTGGCAGGTAGACCGCTCCACTCCTTACCCAGGCTAGCCACTTCCTTTAGCTTCCTGCTGCCTCTTTCCAGGGTCCTGAAAGCCCAGGGTCCATCTCCGCGCCCGGCCTGAGGGCCTCCCTGAGCCCCACTGTCATGTCCCTGTGGCCTGGGGCCCCCGCTCCCTGTTGCAGTGGAATTGAAATTAGTCCGCGCCCTGCGCGTCTGTCCGTACCTGGCCCCGGGTCAGCACGCTGGTCCCCGTCCCTCCCGGGGAAGACCGGCCTGTTGGGAAAGGACACAGTGGGGAACTAGGGGCATAGGCGGATAACTAAGGGCTCAAGTAGGTAACTAGGGGTTACATAGTGGGTAATTAGGGGCTCAGGCGGATAACTAAGGGCTCAAGTAGGTAACTAGGGGTTACATAGTGGGTAACTAGGGGCTCACGCTGGTAACTAGGGGCTCAGGCTGATACCTAGGGGCACAGGTGGGTAACTTGGGGTTACACAGTGGGTAAATAGGGGCTCATGCTGGTAACTAGGGGCTCAGTGGGTAACTGGCACACGGCCATCCTGCCTGTGGATTAGGACAACCTCCTGGTCATCTCCATGGTCAGGGACAGCCCTGCACATCTCCGCTGGTCCAGTGACAAGTCAGGCTGAGGGAGGGGCATCCCACGTGCCGGCGTGAGGGTGGGAGACCGGGAAGGCCCAGCGCGGTGACGTCTCCCTCCCTCCAGGGCTTCCAGGTGGCCTACGTGGTGTTCCGGAAGCCGAATGGGGTGTCGGCTGCCTTAGCCCTGAAGGGCCCTCTGCTGGTCTCCACACAGAGTCGCCCCGTGGAGAGCGGCATTCACAGTCAGTGCTGCCGGGGGATGGGGTACCCCTTCCCGGGCCCTGGGTGGGTGGGGGGGTGGGGGGGGGTCCTTGTGAGGCAGCGTCGCTGTGTTCACTTGCCCTGAGAGCTGCGTGTGGGAGGCCTGAGCCTGGCACTGGGTGGGCACGGGGGGGCCCAGCTTGTGACCACCAGAGCCTCCCCCACCAAACGCTGGCCAGTCTCCGTCCCTGTGGCCCGTGTGCGAGGAGCCAGCTGGCGGGCGGTCCGGGGTGGCCCGCAGGCGCCTGAGGAGGCTGCCTCGCTCCCGCCCTCAGAGTGGATCAGTGACTACACAGACTCCGTGCTGGACCCGGAGGCCCTGCGAGTGGAAGTGGACACGTTCATGGAGGCGTACGACAGGAAGATGGCCGAGGTGGGCTTCCCGGGGCCGCACCTCACTGCTGCTGTGGGGGAGGCGGTGCCATGGGTGCGGGGGGCTCCTCGGGGTGGGGAGGCCGCTGACCTGGTCACCGAGGGAATCTAGACGCCCCTTTCCCTGCTGAGTCTTGGTCTCCTCATCTGCTGGTGTCTAGTTGCTAGGTCTGCAGAGGGGACAGTCCGAGGCTGGAGGGGGCAGCAGCATTGGCATGTCTCCCCCCACCCCCCAACTCAGGCACCCACACTGCTGGGGCGGAGTGGGCAGCAGGTGCCCTTGGGTGCCCAGGTTCTTCCCAACAGGCTCCCTTGGCTGCAGGCGGGTCCCCGGCGCCATCACAGGGTCATGTCCTTGCAGGAGGAAGCTAAGGCCAAGGAGGAGGAAGGGGTCCCGGACGGTGAGGGCTGGGTGAAGGTGACACGCCGTGGCAGGCGGCCCGGGCTGCCCCGGACAGAGGCAGCCAGCCTGCGGGTGCTGGAGAGGGAGAAGCGGAAGCGCGCCCGCAAGGAGCTGCTCAACTTCTACGCCTGGCAGCACCGCGAGACCAAGATGGAGCGTAAGGGCGCGCCCCAGCCCCTCGGCCAACCCTTAGGCCAGGAGCCTTGAGCCCCAGCTGTCTGGGCAAGGCCTGTGGCCAAAGGCTTCCCGGAAGCCAGCAGCACTGTGTGCGGGTCCCACTTTGGTCCCTAGAGGTCGCTGTGGGTGCTCTGGGTTACTTAGGGCTATGGAGGCACCTGGGGTGAAGGACCCACAGCCAGACCCCTGAGCAGTTGTGCTGGGGCCAGACTGCAGGAGGGGGTGAGGAGGCTGCTGGGGAGAGGGTGGGTGTGGCCAGGCAAGCTCATGGGGGCAATGGGGGGCAGCTCCCAGGGGCATGTCTGATTTTGGCTGTTCCCCCTCCCTCTCGCGCCCCAGATCTAGCGCAGCTGCGCAAGAAGTTCGAGGAGGACAAGCAGAGGATTGAGCTGATGCGGGCCCAGCGCAAATTCCGTCCCTACTGAGCCGCACGGTCAGGGTGGTGGGGTGGCCAGCGAGGACACGAAGGCCTGGAGGCTTCCAGACTGCCCGGGCCCGGAAGCTGCCCCAACAGACAGCTCCGAGAGTCAGCCCGCAGGCGGCGGGCACAGGACAGTGCCACCCTCAGTCCTTGTCTTCAGCAGCCCTGAGGCCGGAGCTGGGGAGCCTGCCCAGCAGGAGGACTTGGCTCTCAGGAGTCATCGGCCCAGGAAGTGGTTCCTTCTGCTCCTGTCTCCTCCCAGACGGTCCGGATCTTCCGCCAAAAGCTAAGTGTCCGCCATGTTCGCCCCTTACCCCTCAGTCGCCTCGCCCCCGCCCCCGTGAACACCTCAGAGGCAGCGAGAGAGAAAAGAACAATTTATTGATGCAGGCGGCACAGCAAAGGCTGCAAGAGCTGCTGGCGGCGGCCTCTCCAGCCCTTCCTGTTCCCAGCTCCCTGTGCTTTCCAGCCACAACACAGACAGCCCGGATCCACACACCGTCTCCCCTTAGAACTCACAAATGTTGGAGGCAAATCTCACCCCACACCTCTGCTCTGCCAGCTCATGCTGCCCAATACCAGTGAGGCCTGGCCCCATCGTGCCTGGCCTAAGGCCCAGGGCTACAGTCTGGATGGGATCCTGTTCCCGCTCTGTAAGAAGGAGCCAACGACACTGGCCACGTGATCCGGTTGGTTCATGTGGACGTAGTGGTTGCCTGGAACTTCCACGTACTGGAACCGCTGGGGAAGGGAGGGGACAGGTGGTGAGGGGTGGCCCAGAGTTGGGGCTCCAAGGTCCCCTCTGCTGGGGCTTTCCTGGGGTCTACGGCCTCCCTGAGGTTTTTCAAAGTGACCCTGGGTGATTCGGGCCCGCCTGGGAGAAGAACCAGCAGCTTCTCACACTGCTCCTGCTGGGAGGGAGCTGAAGGTCAGGACGGGAGGGAGCCGCCGATGGCCACCCAGCCACCCACCTCCGTTTCCGGGGTCAGGTGTGCGTGGGGGAGCGACGACCGTTTCCTGCCAGGTGCTCCCCAGGGACAGTCACAGCACAAGGCCCAGCCTCCTGCTTGGGGGCCCACCCCCACCTGCAGCCAGCACCAATGAGGGGACTGGTCATTTGTTCCCAGTAGGACCTTAGGAAACTGGGATGCCTGGTGGGTGTGAGGACAATAAAATCTGGAGAGTCTGCCAATAACAGTCTATTCGGTGCCGATGTACATGTGACCACAGCTGGGAGTGAGGCCTGGTAGCTCCCGGAGGGTCACCTGGCGGACCTGGTGCTGAGCCAGACCAGGGGCCCCCGTGCAAGAAAGCTGGCTTCTCTCAGTGGGTAGACTATTAGCCTGTGGACTGAAGGGTCCCAGGTTCAATTCCAGTCAAGGGCACACACCGGGGTTGCAGTTGGGGGTGTGCAGGAAGCAGCTGGCCAATGATTCTCATCATTGATGCTTCCATCCCTCTCCCTTCCTCTCTGATATCAAAGGAAGAGGTAGCATGGCGGAGCGCAGAGGGCACGATGCGCTCTCACCCCAGCCCCCCTGAGCCCCACACCTACCTCTCCCAGGGCGGATTTCAGCGTGTCATTAATGAAAAGCAGCAGCCCCTTGTCATAGTCCTTCTCTCTCCTCACGTTATAAAATCCTTTGGTTGCTCTGGAAAGCAAGAAAGCAGGGCTCATCTCTGGTGTGCTTCCAGCAGTGCCCTGCACCCTGGCCTGGTACCCTCCCCATTGTCCACAGCTGGGTGCCACTGAGTTCAGTTTAAGTCGGGATTCAGGCACTCAGTACCCACCCGCACTAGAAGTCCCAGTTTAGCCATGGTCACAGCCAGTGAATGTGGAGCCAGTGAACGGCTTGAATCCGCACTTTTTCTTTCTTTTGATTTTTAGAGAGAGGGAAATATCAATTAGCTGCCTCCTGTATGCTCCCTACTGGGGATCCATCCCTGGGTTTGTGCCCTTAGGGGGAATCAAACTGGCAAACATTGGTATGTGTTGATGTTCAACCACTGAACTACACTGGCCAGGCAGAAAAAGCTTTAAGATAATTTTACCCACTTTAAGTGCATAATCCCATGGTTTTCAATATCTTCAGATGTTCAACCACCAGCAGTCAATTTTAGAGCATTTTCATCACCTCAAAAGAAATCCCAGCCTGTGTCCTCCCACACACACTGCAGGTCTAGCCGATGTGCTGCCCCTTTCCCTGCCTGTGCTTGTGGGGGAGGGGAGTTCAGTGTTGTGGACTCGTGCTGGCTTCCAAGGAGCCCAATGCTTTCAGGGTCCCTCTGTGCTCTGGCATGTGTCAGTGCTTCCTTTTTAGGGCTGAAACAGTTACTGGAGGGCGGGCATCAGGGCCGCCCCACCTTGGGGTGGTCATGAGGAATCCACACCATCATGCACCAGTGTGGGCCTCACTGGGGCCAGCACCTGGAGTGCGACTGCCCAGCCAGAGGGCCCTGTGGTAACTGCTTGAGAGGCGCCAGACTGTGCCAGTGTGGCCCCACCACTGGACAGCCCCATCACTCTGAGGGCTGGGGCTCTGGCCATCCTGCCACCACACTGGCTCAGGTGAGAGTAGCCCCCCTGGCGGGTGTGCAGGTGTGACTGTGCGTGTCTGAGTGGGAGCTATGTAGAGCCTGTGCTGGGCACCAGCCTGTCCCTGAGTCACAGATCCTGCCTTGGGCGTGGGCGGTGCAGGACTGCAGTGTGTGTGGGGCTGGCATCTAGGCCACATTAAAGGATGTTCCAGCGGTGAGACCCTGAGGTGCGGGCTGGGGGAGAAAGGCAGACAGGAGCGGCAGCAGAGGCCTGGGAACGGAGGGGCCCAGGTGCTGCAGGGTTGGGGTGCCCTCCACAGTCACCTGTTGGAAGGCCTTCCTGCCAGGCACCAGCTGCCCAGGGCTTCCCACCCGCTGGGACCTCTCTCTGGGAGACCTGCAGGTTCCTGCGCTCACTGTGTGGCTGCTGGGCTCAGACTTACTTGATGAGCAGGACGTGGGCCTGCAGCTTCTCGATGGCGTGCACACACAGCTCCTTGCTGATGAAGTCGACGGTGTGCTCTGGCTGCAGAGACAGGAGCCACAGTGAGTCATTTCTGATCCTCACCGAGGAGGTCTTCCTCTTTCATATATATTGTCATTGATCAGCAATGAAGGAGGATCATTGACCAACGGCCTCCCTCATGCCTCCGACTGGGGACTGTGTGAGCCAGCAATTCAGGCATTCCTGACAAGGAATCGAACCGTGACCTGGTTCGACTCCTGGATGAGCTCAACCATTGAGTCACACTGGGGAGCATTAAATAATATATATTTCATTTAATATAAATAACCCAGGACATTTTATTCAACAGGCTGACAGGGACAGAGCATTGGCCTGGGGACTGAAAGGTCCTGGGTTCGATTCTGCTCAAGGGCATAAGCCCAGGTTGCTCACTTGATCCCCAGAGTGGGGTGTGCAGGAGGCAACTGATCAGTGATTCTCACTCATCACTGATGTTTCTCTCTCCCTTCCTCTCTGAAATCATTACAAACATTTTAAAAATACATATTGCATATATTTGAGAGAGAAACAGCAGTGTGTGAGAGAAATACCAATGGGTTGCCTCCCATACGCACCCCAACCAGGGATCAATTCTGCAACCTGTGTATACACCCCCAGGAATCTACTAGTGACCCTTCATTGCCTGGGACGACACTCCGACCCACTGACCCCCTGGCTAGGCACCGGGCTCTGCTGTGGGTGTGAGACCTGCCTCCTGAGGGCCCTCGGAGCCTGGTGGGGCATCTCACCCACCTACCCCAGGACGGAGCCCAGGGCCCAACCACACGCTTTCCCGACAGGCCTCTGCACAGGCCGCAGGCTCTTCCCCTAAATCTCTGTGGGCTCGCGGCTGCCCATCCAGGCGGTTTCCCAGACTCACAGCCGGGTGTGGCCTGTGACTGAGGCAGAGAGGTCTGTCTCCTGGGCCTAGATCGGAGGTCTCAGGGTGGCCCCTCCCCCTGCCTTTCCTGGGCTACAGGCTGCCCTCGGTGCTGCCCCCCAGCCTGGCCCTGGGCTCTGGTAGCGCAGCCCATCTGCCTGCCGGACAGTTGCCTGAGACGTCGGCTTGAGACCCAGTGCAGAAGGAGTCCCCTCGATGCCCAGTCCCTGCTGGCCTCTGACACAGCCCTGCCCACCTCTGACCATGACGGTGTCTAGGCCTGTGTGCCCCAGTCATCCCGGCCGCCGGGCCTGTGGGGCTGGAAGGGGAGCCGGTGCACACTGGACGCGCCGCCGTGTGGCTCGCACACTGGCCTTGGGAGACTACAGGAAAGAAGGCCGCTGCCTAGTGTTTCCTGGTGACTACGGACTGAGCGGACACCGGGGACTCACTGAGCTAAAGGTGTTCAACGTGATCAGACCTGTTTCTCTTTTTTTTTAAAAAAATATATTTTATTGATTTTTTACAGATAGTAAGAGAGGGATAGAGAGTTAGAAACATTGATGAGAGAGAATCATCGACCAGCTGCCTCTTGCACACCCCCTACTGGGGATGTGCCCGCAACCAAGGTACATGCCCTTACCCGGAATCGAACCTGGGACCTTTCAGTCCGCAGGCAGATGCTCTACCACTGAGCCAAACCGGTTTCGGCTGTTTCTCTTTTAATATGGCTGCTGGGGAGGCGCACTTACGGGGGCTCCGTCATCCTTCCGTCAGGGCTGGGGCTCTAGTGTGAGCCCTCTGAGGGCACTGGGTCTCCTGTGTCCGAGCTCCGCGCACAGCCCGACAGGGCCCAGGTGTACTCGGGTTAATTCCCAGGCTCCCGCAGGGACCCACTAACTCACTGAGTTCAAGGCAGTGGACACCATTCCTCTGAGCACACGCTGGCCCTGCTCTGTCCGGACCTGCCAGCACTTCCTGCTCCGGGACTGAGGCAGCCTGGTGCTTCCCACAAGCAGCCCCGTGCCCTCCCGGGAGGAGGAGTGGCCATGCAGGGGCATTCCCAGCCATAAAGGAACACGCCCTGACACAGGTACAACATGGTGACCCAGAGGACTGATCTCAGTGAATGAGCCAGACCCAGGCCACACCCACTGACTCCACGGACAGCGCGTGGTTCGGTGCTGGGGAAGGGCGTGGCTCCTGGGGAAGGAGTGCACATGGGGAGATGGGGATGCTGGGTGTGATGGCTGCCTGGCATCAGGAGTTGACTTGATGCCGCTGAGTGGTGTTCGTACACATGGCTGCCGGGATAGATACTGTGCTGTGGCATCTCACCCCAGAGAGGCCGCAGAGCGGGAAGGGAGGGAAGGCAAGGCACTCACCAGGGTGATCCTCCGGTCTCTGTTCAGCACCAGGCCTGGGAGGGAAGCAGATGGTGCCTCAGGGGGGCGGCCTCGCCCCTCTGCCCTGGGACCTGGCCCTCCCGCCAGGGCTCACTCCTTCAGCCCGGCCTGGCAGGGACCACCCCGCCCCGACCGCTCCTTAGGGTTCAGCTGGGGCAGAGCTTGTCCGCCACCACCAGACCACAAGCCACATGGTCGCCGGGTGCCTCCCTGGCACCTCGGGGGGTAGCACCGAGGATGGACGTAGGAACAACTCCCTCCTGGCCTCAGAGCCTCCGAGGACGTTAAGTGACCCTGCGGGTCTTCACGCACCAAGAGGTCCCCACAGTGAACCATCACCGCCCCTCGTCCGAGAGAAATGGAGCCCCGAGGAAGGTTGGAGGGGCCCAGAGGTTGGCGAGTGGTCCCGGCTCCAGGCCGAGCCTGGGTTCTCGGCCGCAATCCCAAAGGTGGACAGCTCGTCCTCACCAGGAGGGCGGATGCCACGCTAAGCCGCACCTGGCAACGTCCCCTGGAGAAATGGCTGCAGGGAGGGCCGGGTAGGGTAGCTCAGCTGGTTAGAGGTTTTCTGGTTTTGCCAAGTTTGTGGGTTTGATCCCTGCTCAGGGCACATACAAGGACCAACCAATGAATGCATAAGTGGAACAAGGAATCAATGTTGGTCTCCTTTCACCTCTAAAATTAATTTTTTAAAAACTAAAAAATCCACCCATCAATGCCTCCGTCCATCAGTACCCACCACGTCGTAGAACTTCCTGTGGCAGTTTAGACAGCAAACAAACTAAAGTCTGTGAGGAGCCTCTTTTGTCCTGATATGTGGCCTGTGAGCCCCGTTCCTGACAAGGCCCGCCGTGGAGTTTCCTGGGTGACAGGAGGGAGGGTCCCTGAAAGATGAAGCCGAGCTCCGGGGAGCAGGGAGGCTGGGGATCCAGTTAGTCAGTCCGGCCTGTGGGGTGAAACCTCCACACAGGCCCTTGGAGCTCAGCACCTGACCCGAGAGGCAGGCCGGGGAGCAGCGCAGATGCGGGAGGAGGCAGGTCTGTGAGCCCCAGCCCTGCCCCGCGCAGCTGCCATCTGACCGGGCCTGGGCTGTGACCTTTCCAGTGAACCTGGGGTGGGCAAACATTTTCCTGAGCTCTGAGCCATTCGAGGAAATTATTGAACCTGAAGGTGTGGGAATGCCAGTTCCAGCCATTAGATCAGAGTACAGGCGACAGCCTTGTGTGAGCATCTGAAGTGGGAAGGATGCCCTGGGCCCTCCCTCTCTGGCCTCAGTTTCCTCATCTGCAAGCGAAGGGGCCTGTGGCCCTGAGGTCCCTGCTGTAGCCTTTGCTGGGGCAGGACGCAGCAAGGCTGCTGGGAGCAGACAGGACCAGAGGGCCTGGGAGTATCCCCACCCCAGCCAGCAGGCCCGGGCAGAGGCTTCTGACTGCTAAGGAGGCCCAAGTTCAAAGGTAAGAGAATAAACCTCAGAAAACCTTTCAACCCACTCCCTCCTGCCAAGGCCAAGCTAGCAGACTCTGGCCATCAGTGCCACGTGGGGGCGGGCCCTGCCAAGAGCTGCTGCATGTGGGAAACACACAGTGTTGCCAGGTTTTCCCATTTTTCAACAGGAACTGGGAATTCCATTTTTACACAAAACCTTTCTGTTTCATACATGAACAACCTGTTCAAAATCCTCTCCAGGCCAAATCAGGGGTCCAAACTACAGGAGCGAAACCAACCCTGCTTGGAACCCCAGGGCCACGCAGCCTGTGGGCGGGGCCGCGGTCACTAGGGAACCTGAGCTGGGTTCTCCCCTTCAGGCCAATCCCTGCAGCTGTTCCCAGAGGCCTAGGCCATCCGAGGCAGAAGGCAGATAAGAAGGTAGCCAGGGACCTGCCCTCCCCTCTGCTCACAGCCCCCTGCTTCTCCCACAGGCTTGGGGGTACCTCTCCTCAGGGGCCACCTCCCTCCTGGAAGTCCTGTGACCATGCCCTCACCTGCACCACTTTGCTCAGAAATCACCTTCTCCAGGAGGCCAGCCCCGCCCCTTCTGCCTGAAGGTCTCACTGCAAGTCCGCCCACCCCTGCGCCTCTCCATGGCCACCATGCTCTGCAACCAGCTAGCTGTGGCCTCTCCAAGGGAGAGTGCGCACAGCCAAGGGCCACCAGAGAGTTAGGAAAGAGGCGTCCACAGTCTGTCACAGCCCTGCCAGCACTTGACCTTGGGTTTCTGGCCTCCAGAACTGAGAGGTAAGCCGCCCAGTCTGTGGCATTGGTAACAGCAGTCCTAGGCTGTGAACAGAGTTCACAGGTCAGGTCCAGTGATGGAAGCATCCCAGTCCCCTGCCCTGCTCCAGGACAGATGGTTGCTGTCATGGTCTCAGGATTGGGAGAGGGAGGGTACTAGCTCCCCCAATGTCACCATCCTGTGCCAGTGGCATCTGGGAACCTGCTCGGTCTTCTTTTAGGTTAACCAGGGGCCCAAAGGGCCACAACCCCTGCAGAGGGGCTGGTCCCAACACCCTGATCCAGCAACCGCCCCTCCACCCTCCTCCTCTACAACCCCCTCCTCATCACCCGGATCAGCGTCTGTGCTCATCACTGCACGTGACCCTGGCCTGGCCTAATCGGCTCCACGCATCCCGATTAGCCCACTTCTGCTCCAGAGGCCCCTCGGGGCCTTGCATCTGTGGGGGCACATCAGGGAGGCTGGCCCAGGCCCGCTGCCTGTTTGTCCCGAGTCGCCTGCCCTGCCCCCGCAGGAGCGGCCTAGGGTGAGCAGCTCTGTCATGGCACAAGTCCCCGTGCCTTTCCAGCCTCAGTTTCTCCTGCTCCCAACAGGCTGAGCAGAGGGCAGTGGGGGAGTAACGAAATCCTACTCGCACAGCACCCAGGGTCACGCCTGGTCCAAGACAAGCTCAGTCATCATGGCTCCTCGCCAGGAGCAGTGCCCAGGGGCGGCGGGGCGGTGAGCGCTTACCTGTGGGCACCTGGGTGGCTCCCCGCTGCAGCAGCAGCTTCGTGCACTGCTTGCCCACATGACTGTTATTCTTCAGGAACCTGGGGAGACGGAGGCTGCTGGCTGCCTTGGGTCAGGAGGGGCTGGTGGGAAGGAGAGAGGGCAGGGAAAGGGAGGCCACCCCGCAAGCACACAGGCGGGTGCAGGGTGTGTTCACCCCCTTTGGGGTGGGTGTTCCCATTCCTCAGACACCAAATACTCACGGGGCCCTGCTGCCCCGGCACGGACAGGTCCTGAAGGCACAGATGTGCCAGCCCTGCAGGCGCAGGGGTCAGGTCAGGCTGCTAGAGGAAGTGCCATCTGGCTGAGGCCCAGAGGAGGAGGGCAGTGAGCCAGGTGCCAGGACAGGTCGGGGAGGGCGCAGGGGGAGCAGAGGTGCTGAAGGGGAGAATGTGCAAGGGGAGAGTGGGGACTCGCTGTGCAGGGGAGGATGAGTGCGGATGCAGTTGCAATGGTGCCAGGGAGCCTGAGGACCCAGTGGGCACAGAGAGAAGCAGGCTTGGTGTGGACTTGCCACGGAGGCTCCTCCTTCTGGCCCCATGACTGGCTTCCTCCATGTCCTCCCATTGTTTTCCCAACCCGTCTCCCTATGGCACCCGTGGCACCCACCTCTGCAGCATCTCCTCCAGGCTGAGCACCCGCGAGGGCTCCCTGGCGGCCTGCTCCAGCAGCAGGGTGTGCTCTAGCGCCTTCCGCTTGTAGGTCAGCAGGTTCTCCAGCTCCTAAATATTCAGGGTTCTCTGGGCAGCACCCCCCATGTAGGCGAAGGGCCTGTACCCCTGTACCCCCAGCCCAGGCTCTGCCCTCAACAGCCCCTGGGGATGCCTTCTGACCCAGTGTGGGTGTGCGCAGGATCGGCCTGCTAGCGAGCCCTGGACCCAGGGCAGCTCCCGGCCTGGCCACACGGGCCCAGCTCCTGTGGTGGGGACGGGGCGCGGGGTGGGGGACCTCGGTTCCAATGACAGCTGGAGGGGCAGCTTGGACAATGGAGGGAACATCTCGGGTAAAGGGCCATGAGGCAGGAACCAGCCAGTGGTGAGAATGATGCTTCAACCAGAATTCATCTGGTTCAGAACTGCTGTCACCAAATGGTGGCGGTGGGCGACTGGGGTTGGGGGTTGGAGACGGAGCTCAGGGTTTCCCATCTTGCCCCTGAGCGTAGCCCTTTCCCTCCCAGCTCACCCTGGGAAGGGCCTGGAGTAGCAGTGGGGAGAGGGGTAACTGTGAGAGTACAGGAGGACAAGCGTTCAGCAGCCCGGGCACCAGGTCTGCGTCCTCAGCGGAGCAGATCAGACTGCGAGAGCACAGCCACCCATCTCATGGGCCCTCAGGATGCCCACACGTTAGCAGCGAACGCTCCCTGAGCACTGGCTGTGCCGGATGGGCGAGTGGCCAGAGCAAGGACACCTGGTTCCTGCCCTTATGGGGTTTATGGTCACTTAGCGGACAAGCACACTGGAGCTGACCAAGGAGTTGTGCCACAGCCGAAGCAGAGCCCTCAGAGCAGAGCAGCATCAGAGCTGCAGGGTGTGTCCAGGGCCCCGAGCCACTGGCCACGATGCCCTCCACCTCTGTGTATGCACCGATGCTCCACCCAACCGAGTCACATGGCCAGGGCCCACCCTCCTCCTGTGAACAGCTGCGGACACTGAGCCCAGCGAGGTGAAGGGACTGCCCAGGGTCACACAGCAGGCATGTGGCAGGGCCAGAGCTCAGGTGCAGGTCAGCACTGGCTGCTGTCACTGGTGGCGGTGGCGGTGGCAGAGGGGTCAGCACAGTCCCCCTCAGTGCACACCCCGGGCTGCTGCGTCCTGTGTCAGGGCACACAGGCATCTGGCTGAGTGTGAGCACAGCGGGCTGGCCAGCCGCTGTGTCCCTGAGCTTCCTCACCCACAGCTCCTGCTCTGTCTCAACCTTTGTGGGGCTGACCGGGCATTTGTAGATCCCAGGATGTATACGGGGTTTCCAAACCTAATAACAAAGGTCACCATGTTCCTTTTCCTCCCCACCAGAAGCAGTGTTGCAGCATAGCTCCATTGTGTGTGTGTGTGTGTGTGTGTGTGTGTGTGTGTGATAGAGAGAGAGAGAGAGGTAGAGGTGGACTCCCCTTATCTACCCTCTGCCACTCCCCCACCCCACTTCCCTGCTACCCATCAAAGGGGACAGTGCCCAGGGCCCGACCTGGGACCTGGGTCCCCCGTGACAGCCCCGTTCTTACATTAGACTCCAGTAAAAAAGGGACTGTGTCCAGCAAGATAAGTTTATCCACCATCTCCGGGAACATGCAGGCAAACTATGGTGCAACACAAAAAGGGAAGAATGAGAAGGAGAGTAACTGGAAGGGAGAGGGACTCATACTTTCCCTGGTGTATCCTGAAACGACTCTCAGGCTGGGGCAAAGCTGCTGACCGAGAGGCCAGACAGAACCAGAGCTATCCCTCAGGGCACCTTCTCCCCTGCCCAACCAGTCCGCACCCAGCTCCCAGCTCCCAGCTCCCAGATCCAAGCTCCAAGCTCCGGGGTTGGCTGTGTCCTGGGTTCTTGTTTGGCCAAGTGATTCCTGCTGGGATCCACAAAGCCAGCTGGCATAGCTAACAAACGCTGGTCCACAACTGGTCACCCCAAGGGGTCCTTCCTGTGCCAGGTAACTCTTTCCGCCTCCTGCTCTCCCCACCCCACTTGGAGGAGCAGCCAGGGTGGCCGAGGTGGTCACTGCAAAGCCTTCTACTCACCATTCCGCTCACAATGCCACCTAGGAGACAAAAGGGCAGTGGGCTGGTGCTGCCCAGCAATCACACCCAGACACCTTCCTCCAGCTCCTCCCACCCGTTAGAGGGCTCCGTGTTTGCTGTCAAACTTGGGCTCCCTCCCTCCCTCCCATCCTTCATCAGACCTGACCACCCAGGGGCAGTGCTCCCTCCCTCATCCAATTGGGAGCTGCCCAGCCGGCATGGTTCAGTGGTTGGTTGTTGACCTATGAACCCGGAGGTCAGGGTTCCATTCCCAGTCAGGGCACATGCCTGGGCCGTCGATCAATGATTCTCTGCCATTGACATTTCTCTCTCTCTCTCCCTTTCTGAAATCAATAAGAATATATTTTTTGAAATTGGAAGACATCTGCCTACAGGTCCGTATGTGCCTGAGCCCAAAGGTCAATGTGGAGTGAACCCCTTCATTTCCCCTGAAGTTCCCACAAGTGCAGGGCCAAGGGCCCCGAGTACCAACTCCTCCCCCCACCCCCAACTCCCAGCAGCCCACCACGGGAGCCCAGCGGGTCCAGGCCAGTGTACTCACCAAAACTGTGGCCGATGATGGAAAAGCGATCCCATTTCAAGGCTGAAAGCACAGAGCCAGGTCTGGGGGGCCAGCCTTCCCCACCTCTGTCCCAGCCCCTGGGGCACCCCTCCCAGGAGACCAGGCTAAGGGGCCTGGGCTGCACTGCAGGGAGGGACCCGCAGGAGGAAGTGAGCCCTCCCGCCTGCCTCCTCCAGCTTCCCTGTCACCATGGATCCGGGCAGAGCTGGGGCCTGACACAGGTCACCCCCAGGCCAGCCTTGCTTCCTGACTGCCACACTCAGTCCCCAGTGAGAGGGGGTGCCCCGGCTCCCCAACACACACTGCCCCTTACTCACCTGCCGAGACCCTCCGGATCTCACCCACAAAGTTTTGATAGTGATAGGGAAGACCTGGGCTGTAATGGGAGGAGAGCCCGTGCCCCCCGAAGTCCATGGCCACGTAGTAAAAGTCTGGGATGGAGGGAAGAGGGCGGAGAGGTGTCTGACAGCTTCTCTCCTGTTCACTCCCCCAGCGCTGCCCCTGCCCCCCTCCCGCCCAGCCCACCTCTTGGGAGGAGAGGGATGAGTGTGTTGAAAGAGTTGGCATTGTCCAGCCAGCCGTGCAGGCAGAGAACCGGGGAGCTCTTCTGGGAGCCCCAGGCTTTGGCGGCGATGTGGCCCCAGGGCACAGCTATCTTCAGCTCGGAGAACAGACCTGAAGGAGCATCAGCTCAGTCCTGGAGCCCCACTCTGAGCTCTTGGTCTGGGCACAGCCTCTTACCCCCAGGTGTGCAGGGCATCAGAGATACCCAGGACTCCTTGCTGGCACCTGAGGTGACAGGCAGGGACCCTGTGGTGGGCACCCGGAGGTGAGCGTGGGGATCCCCAGAGGCAGGGAAGATTAAAACTGGGTCACCAAGTGAGGAAAACCTTGGAAGGGCTTCACCACAGAACTTTCTAGAATAGTCTGGGGGCTGGCTAGCTGTGGGCTCTGCCACCTGCTGCCTGTGCAACCTGGGGCAAAGTTATGAAAACCCAGCCTCGGTGTCCTTTTCTGGAAACCGGAATAAACAGTAATAATAATAATGATAATAATAATAATAATGGCAACATTTCCTGGGTCTTCACTGAGCTCAGGTAAGATGAAGGGGCCCATCGCCCACATCTTCCCCGTAAGTTGGACATTCATCCGTTCAGCCACACAAACATTACGGTTGGTTCTTCATGTTGAGAACCCTCCCTCCGCAGACCGGGAAACTGCGGCAGGGCAGGTGCAGCCCATGCCCAGGGTCACAGGGAGGGAGAGCTGGAGCCAGGCTTCAGCGCAGGACCCGCTCTCACCGCCCCGGGCGGCCCCTGCACCCTGCTGCCCTCCCACGGGGCTGGGGGTCCTGCCGCCCCTGAACTCCCGGGAGCTTCACTGTCTAAAGGGGACCCGGGTCCGCCCACCTACCACCCCGCCGGCCCGCCCTCCGGGTCCCTGTGAGTGGTGGGCGGGTGCAGCGCGCGGAGGCCGCCCCATCCCGCTCGGCCTAAGGGCCCCTGACGGGGTGTCCTCACCCATAGTCGCGTCCCTGATCCCGCGGCGGCTGTAGCTTTCGGTCCGGAGGTCGCTCCCAAGAAGATGGACGGAAGCCTGTTCAGGCCCTTTCAAGCCCCGCCCCGTCCAGGCCACGCCGCACGAAGGCCCCGCCCATCAGGCCCCGCCCTCGCCAGGCCCCGCCCCTGCGATCGGCCCCGCCCCGCCCGGCTCCGGGCCAGGCCTGGCCTGTCTGCCGAGGACCCTTCTGGAGCTCGTGCGGCGAGCTCGTCGCGTGCGGCGCCCGCGGTAGGAAACTGCAGTCGTCATGGGAAGACTGTGAGCCGGCCGGCGGAGAGCCCGGGACTGGTGGCTCAATGGTCTCCAAAATTCCGGGCTCCGCTCTGGCCGCGTCTCAGGAGTGGAGAAGGCTCCGCTGGGCACGTGGGTGATGGGACCCCGGCCCCTGGTCTGTGCAGCAGGGGTCTGGGCAGACCCTGGACCCTCATGGGCCCGCACCTTAGGGCTGAGTGTGCGGTGATTTTGTTTAACGTCCACCGGGGATGCACCGCATTCCTACCGCGTCCTGGGCCCTGCAGTCAGCGCCTGGCAAGAACCAGCCTTAATACTGGTTGTGGGGCTGAAGGGATGAAGGGATGCAATGAGGGCTTGGAGGACTCCCCCCCAGGAGGAAGGGTTACAGACAATGACCAGCCTGAGAAGGATCTAGAGCTGGGGCTCCCAACCTCCTTTTGGCCACGCCCCACCTACGCATCCCTCAAATCCTGATGCCTCCTGTGACATAGAATTCTTATTATTGAAAAAGTGACTCCTACGCACGTGGAGGAAGCCTGAAGGCCCATGAACTTGGTGTAAACAGGCTTCCATAGAACATGGCATCCGTGAAAGAGTAAAATAAAAGAATGAAAGGACAGGTGACCTACTGAGGAAGGAGCACTAAGAAATTGTTATAAACCATTTCTGGCTGGTTTGGCCCTGTGGATAGAGCGTCTATCCACTGAGTCCCTGCGGACTGAAGGGTCTCAGGATGGATTCCAGTCAAGGGCACATGCCTTGTTGTGGGCTTGATCCCCAGTTGGGGGCATGCCGGAAGCAGCCCAGTGATTCTCATCATTCTCTCTCATCATTGATATTTCTGTCTCTCCCTCTCCCTACCTCTCTGAAATCAATAAAAACATTAAAAATAACATGAATTGATATGAAAAAAATAGCAAATATGTCCTGGCTGGTTTGCTCAGTGGTTAGAGCATCAGCCTGCGGACTGAAGAGTCCCAGGTTCAATTCCAGTCAAGGGCATGTATCTTGGTTGTGGGTACATCCCCAGTAGAGCATGTGCAGGAGGCAGCTGATGTTTTTCTCTCATCAATGTTTCTAACCTGTCCCTCTCCCTTCCTCTCTGCAAAAAATCAAGAAAATATATTTAAAAAAAAGAAAATAGCAAATAAAGTTTCAAAACATAATAGAGCAGTGGTCGCCAACCTCACTGACCACTTTTGGCAACTGCTGTAATAAATGAAATGCATAAATGTGTCACAATATATATTTATATTCTGTATACGAGGCTCCTAGGACCATAAGAAATGCACAAAATAGTTCACTTAAAAACTCATTCTCCAGTTGCCCCCCTTAAAAATCAAATTGCCTGTCGAAACCGGTTTGTCTCAGCGGTAGAGCGCCGGTCTGCGGACTGAAAGGCCCCAGGTTCGATTCCGGTCAAGGGCATGTACATTGGTTGAAGGCACATCCCCGGTAAGGGGTGTGCAAGAGGCAGCTGGTCGATGTTTCTCTCTCTTGGATGTTTCTAGCTCTCTATCTCTCTCCCTTCCGCTCTGTAAGAAAATCAATAAAATATATATATTTTTAAAAATCAAATTGCCCCCTAGTGGGGCTTGCAGCCCACACTGGGAACTGCTGATCTAGAACCCCATATCATGAAGGAGCTGTTTGGGGTACTACATGCTGTAATAAAGGCACTAAAAGTGCATCCTTTGTGTCTCTGACAGTGGCAAGTCGAGGACAAATAAGGAAAAGTACTTCCTGTTCATTCACCAGTTGGCTAACTGGAAGGCCTGGGAGTGAATCCATGTGGTCCCTCAGGGTCCCAGTCCAGCAGAGCCCCTAACTGGCAAAGCAGAATCCAGCAGCTGAGGGCTGGGGAAGGACTGTGCAGTGAATTCTCCCTGGAGCGGGGGCAGGGCCAGACCCGGAACACAGGACAGGGGGCTGGGAGGTTGTGCCAGGGGAGCAGAATGTAGGGAAGGGGCTGCATGTGACATGGGCTAAGGAGTTTGGACTTTATTTTGAGGGGATGGTCTGGGGAGACTTGGCAAGGCCATTTCTTTGAGGGGTTCATGCACAGTGGCGTCCATTAGTTCCGGAAATGTTTTGGGTATCACAGGCCCTGAGGTGACAGAAGCAATGGGGTGACTCCTGTGAAAAGGCTCTCTCTTCTGCTGCCCTGGGGACCCACTGCCCCATCTTCATGGACCACATTTATACCTGGCAGCAGGCTCCAGCCTGAGCTCTGGGTGGGGCCTCTGGGCCAGGCCAGGAGGCAGGCAAAGGGGGGCCAGGTAGCACTTTTATTTTATTTTATTTTATTTTATTTTTAGCAGTGCTCAGTAAATTTATTAAAACGATAGTGTGCATTTAAGAAATGAGAGCAGCCCTCGCTGGCTTAACTCAGTGGACAGAGCCTGTGGCCTGAAAGGCCTTGAGGTTGATTCTGGTCGAGGGCACATGCGCAGGTTGCAGGCTTGATTCTCAGTAGGGCCGTGCAGGAGGCCGCGGATCAATGAGTTTCTCATCATTGATGTTTCTCTCTCCCTCTCAGAAGTCAATAAAAAATATATTTAAAAAGAAGTGAGGACAAGCCAGCTTGGAGAATGAGATGTGCTAATGCAGTACACATGGTTATCAATGGGCCAAGGAATGCAACAATTTCCCCCTACTGGGGATGTGCCCACAACCGAGGTACGTGCCTGAGACCACAGTCAAACCCGGCCCTTCAGCCCGCAGGCGGACGCTATCTGCTGAGCCACACCTGTCAGGCCGAGCCCGCCGCTCTTACGGGGAAAGGGAGGGGAGGGCATGTTTTCTGTCCAATTACCTCCTCAGCTGTTGGAGCACTCCAGTTCTGTCCAGCTTTCCGGCTGTCCCTGTGCTCAGTGTCAGACCGCCCCCTGCGGCATCCTGGCCAACCAATGTGGGGCTCCTTCCTGCCCGCCCAGCGCCGGGCCTGCTAAAGGCCTTTTACCAAATGAAACAGGAGCAGCCGTGGCGGCCTCAGGTGTGAGGGCAGGTCTGAGCAACCTCGGGAGGGAGGCCAGCTTGGCCTGGGCACATCTTTCCTGGGCATCGCCCTCACACAGCCCCCAGGCCTGGGGACAGACGTGAGGTGCTCCGTCCCACTGGGCGCCATCCCTCCATCTGACCGAGCGCCCGCCAGCGCTGGGCTCCGTCCTCTCATCCTTCTCGCCACCACCTGGGCCGGGCCGGGCCATCCATCGGGATCCTGGGCCGGCGAGCATGTGAGTAACTGCCAGCGGCTGCCCTTAGGGCGCCCCTCCCCCCCGCCCCCGGCTCCCGCGGACCGAGGGGAGCGCTGTATACACCGCAGCCGGGAGGGGAGGGCGGAGTTCAGTTCGATTCCCCTGGATCCGGCCCCCCCCTTCCCTCCCGGTGGATTCGTGGCGGCGGTTTGCTGCCAGGTGCGCGAAGGGCTCGGAAGGCGGTGAGGAGGGGGCGGCGGTGGGGGTGCGGGTGAGAGTGGGGGTGCGGGTGAGAGTGGGGGTGGGGGTGCGGGGTGGGGGTGGGAGTGGGGGTGTGGAGTGGGGGTGCGGGGTGGGAGTGGGGGTGCGGGTGGGAGTGGGGGTGCGGGTGGGGTGGCAGGGTGGGAGTGGGGGTGCGGGGTGGGGGTGCGGGTGCGGGGTGGGGGTGCGGGTGGGAGGGGGTGGGAGTGGGGGTGCGGGTGGGAGTGGGGGTGGGGGTGGGAGTGGGGGTGTGGAGTGGGGGTGCGGGTGGGAGTGGGGGTGCGGGGTGGGAGTGGGGGTGCGGGTGGGAGTGGGGGTGCAGGGTGGGGGTGCAGGGTGGGAGTGGGGGTGCGGGGTGGGGGTGCGGGTGGGAGGGGGTTAGTGCTCTCCAATCCACAGGGAGGCTGCACGGGGCTGCGTGTCTCACCCGGACGACGTTCAGCGCATCTATTTATTGACCAGCCACCAAGTCCTTCCCAAGAATGTTCTGGAATCAGGTGTGCAATGAGAAGGGGCAGCTCCAGACCCGACCCTGACTGGGCCTCGCTGGCCACCCTGGACCCAGCACCGTGTCCTCCTTGATGGTGGGGCACGGCGTTCCTTCCCTGCTTGGGAAGTGCTAGTCTGTGAAGATTCAGGAGAGAAGCATGGCTACTGAGCACTCGCTGTGCCCGCTGGCTTCTGGGGCCTTGTATTGAGTCACTGAATCAATGAGCTAATGTCAGGAGGGGACCTGGCTCGGTGTCTGGCATCAAATAAACTATAGATGAAAATAGCTTTACATTTTTTTCAATATATTTTTATTGATTTCAGAGAGGAAAGGAGAGGAAGAGAGAGACAGAGAAACATCAGTGATGAGAAAGAATCATGGATCAGCTGCCTCCTGCACACCCCACACTGGGGATGGGGCCTGCAATCCGGGCCTGTGCCCTGACTGGGAATTGAATGGTGATCTCCTGGTTCATAGGTCGATACTCAGCCACTGAGCCAGCCAGCCAGGCTGCCGCTTGCTTTTAAAATACAGATCAGGATAGGATGAAGGGAAAGAGGCCCGAGTGAGCGCTGCAAGACCCCTCCGTTCCGGCTTATTCCGAATTTGTACATGAGAGCTTGCTTCTCTGTGAAGTCCTGATGAATACATTCATGGTGTTCTCCCTCTGAATGGCATTAACATTTCTGTGTGAACCAGACATTAATTTTTTAATTTGCCTTTTCTCTCCTTCGGCAGCAGTTTCTCGTGGCTTTGATCTTGGCTGACAGCTGCGCTGGTAGCTCTGGCCGGGCCCTCTCCCCTGAGCGCCCTCGTGTGCCCGGCTTGCACATCCGTCTCTGCCGTCCCCTCCACATACCCCGTCATGCCCGCAGGCCCACTACCTCTCAGACTGCACCCCTCCCGCAGGCCCACTACCTCTCAGACTGCACCCCTCCCCTCAGGCCCTAACCCTGACACGCGTCCTCTCTCTCACCCAGCGACCGTCTGTCTGGAGATGCCATTGGCTCCGCCTTAAAATGAACGCAGACGCCGTCCACTTCTTGCCCCTTCTATTGCTGCCAGCCAGCTGGCGCCGCCGTGTCCCTCCTCTGGAATCCTGCCATCATGCCTCCACCCGTCACCTGATTCTCCTTTCCTATTGATTGATTGAAATCAGAGGGAAACACTGATTTGTTTTTCCACTTACGGTATCTATGCATTCATTGGTTGCTTCTGATTCTCGTCACCGGTCCCAGTGCCTCTCTGAGCTCCTCTGCTGACCTTGACCTTACTCTTCGCCCTCTAGCCACATCGGTCTTTTAATTATTGTCATTTTTATAATCCTCACCTGAGGATATTTTCCCCATTGCTTTTCAGAGGGAGTAAGAAGGAGGGGGGAGGGAGAGAGTGAAACCTTGATATGAGAGAGACACATCGATTGGTTGTCTCACACACCAGCCCAGACTGGAGGCTGGGTACGTGCCCTTGACCGGAAATCAAACCTGCGAACCTTCTGTGTGACAGCTGCCACACAGTGGCCAGGGCCACACTGGCCTTTTATTAAAAATTGTTTTAATTGCCAGGACCGGTTTGGCTCAGTGGATAGAGCGTCGGCCTGCGGACTGAAGGGTCCCGGGTTCGATTCCGGGCAAGGGCATGTACCTGGTTGCGGGCACATCCCCAGTAGGGGGTGTGCAAGAGGCAGCTGATCGATGACTCTCTCTCATCGATGTTTCTAACTCTCTATCCCTCTCTCTTCCTCTCTGTGAATAAATCAATAAAATATATTTAAAAAAAAATTGTTTTAATTGATTTCTGAGAGGAAGGGAGAGGGAGAGAGAGATAGAAACATCAGTGATGAGAGAGAATCATGGATCAGCTGCCTCCTGCATGCCCCACACTGCGGATCGAGCCCGCAGCCCAGGCCTGTGCCCTGAGCAGGAATGGAACCGTCACCTGCTGGTTCTTAAGTTGACGCTCAACCACTGAGCCACCTCCCCGGCCCGGGGCCCCACCCGTCTTTAGAGCGCACCCGCATATTCTGTCCCGGCCCCTACACAGCAGCCGCTCGAACCGGAGCCGGATCCTCCTCCCTGTCCACGCAACCAGCTCCACCACCTCCTCCAGGTCTTTTTCTAAGTGCCACCCCCTCAGCAGGTCTGCCCTGACCGCCCGAGCGAAACCCTCTGCCCTGACCATATAGACGCCCTTCCTTCGTGCCATCACAGACTGCTTAACGGGCTGCTTCCGCTTCGCTCTTTGTCCTCTGTCTCTGCTGGACCGGAAGCTCCGCAGGGCAGGGGGCTTCTCAGTTGTGGGTTTTGTTTCCCCTGAACCCCCCCCGCCTCCCCCCCCCCCCGCCCGGGCCCCAGCAGGCCCTTCATCAACTGAGTGAGCAAATGAGCGAATGCTCGCAGCCCATCACCCCCAGCGCCTGCCCCAGCGCTAGCTTCTTCCTGGGCTCAAACCTTGGCTTCCTCTCAGAATTGTTCCCAGCGCTTCTGGGTGCGGGGAAGGGGGGGGGGGAAGGATGTAGGGACTTTGGTCTTGAAGAAAAAGGTGCTTTATTGTTCTAAACATTTTGGCTATTGGAATTAATGAATCAAAAACTCTGAGAGGCCGAACCGGTTTGGCTCAATGGATAGAGCGTCCCAGGTTCGATTCCGGTCAAGGGCATGTACATTGGTTGCGGGCACATCCCCGGTAGGGGATATGCAAGAGGCAGCTGGTCGATGTTTCCCTCTCATTGACGTTTCTAGCTCTCTATCCCTCTCCTTTCCTCTCTGTGGAAAATCAATTAAAAAAAGCAAAATAACAACAACAACAAAAACTCTGAGGCTGCCTGAGGTGAAATGCCTCCAGGATGGGGGAGGGGAGCAGGCACATTTCTGACCGGGGTCCCGTGCGCTCGAGACCGTCCATGGACTGTGCGGAGTTTGCGTGTGCTGTGCCCATGTGCATGCGTGTGTGTGTGTGTGTGTGTGTGTGTGTGTGTATGGAGACCATTCCAGAGCCCTCACTGGATTCTTGCAGGACCGGTGTCCCGCAAAAGGTTAGGAACCCTGGATCAGGGCCGCCCCCGGCGCTTCTGCTGAGCGCCCCACGAGAGTCACCGTTGGCCCTCCGCCTCCGGTCCCCCGCTCTGAAATGGTGCAGGGCTGCGTGCTCAGGCTCAGGAGCTGGATGGCCCGCTTTGATCCTGGTCCATCACGTGTCTGCTGTGTGACTCTGGGCCAATTCCTTCACCTCTCTGAGCCTTGGTGCCTTCATCACAGACTGAGGATGAGTTGTGCTGCCTCCTGCACGTCCCACCCTGGGGATCGAGCCCACACCCCGGGCCTGTGCCCTGACCAGGAGTGGAACCACGACCTCCTGGTTCAGGGGTCGACGCTCAATCACCGAGCCACGCGGGGCCGGCCTTACAACATTGAAGGAGGGAGATTGGAGCCCTCTGTTCGGTCCCGGTCTCCGCGGCTCCACTTTGAGCCTAAGTCCTTCCTCTCCTCCTGGCGGCTTTTGAAAGGGCAGGATGTGTGCCTGCGGGACGTTCTCTGACTCCTGCCTGCGGGATTAGACTCAGACCAGGAGGAGTGGCAGGCCAGCTTTCCCCGGCCCGTTTCCTGCACAGACAGCGCCTCCGTGCCCCTCAGCCGCGCGGACGGCTCTGTCTTTGTGGCGGCCAGCGCCCCGGCTCCAGCCCTGTCGGTGTCACGCAGACCTTGGTGGCCGCTCACACAGCAGGGTGGTCTCCGCTCCCGCCCCGCTGTCCGCTGCTGCAGGTGGCCGCTGCAGGCCGGCCCGAGTGGATGCCCCTGAGTGCGGGTGGTTGGATGGAAGGTCAGAAAGGTGACCTCTGACTGACGCTCTCTCTGGAGGCCCCGCTCAGTGGCCTGCCAGCGGCCTGTCTTCACCCTCCTGCGGCCACAGCGCCGCGTCATTCACCCCGAATGCACTTTCCAGGGCCCTCGGTTCACTGAGCAGAACGCAGTGAGCCACGTGGAGCAGCCTGAACGGGCGTGTGCAGGGGCTCAAGGCAGGAGGCCCCCTCTCTGCAGAGAAGGAGAGGAACTCAGGAGCTTGGGTGGGGGGGGCTTAGGGCGGGACAGAATGCTGGGCGGAGGCCAGCTCACAGGTCCCGGGGTGAGCTGAAGTCTGGCCTTGAGGAGCAAGCAATGCAGCGGGAGCGGGTTGCCTGGGAAGCCTCCCCAGCCCAGGGCCCCCGTGCCTGACCCAGCAGGTCTGCACACCCGTGACCAGAGCGACCACACGCCGCAGAGGGCGCAGACTCTATAGGGAGACCCGGGACATGGGTGTTTCTCTCTCCCTTCCGCTCTGAAATCAATAAAAATATACAAAAAAATAACACCCACATCTCCTGGGACCTGAGCTAACCTGGCATCGCTCAAGACCCGCTGGTGGTGGGAGGGGGGGGGGGGAGGGAGAGGCGGGAGGTAGGAGGGCCGGGGGGGGGGTTCCAGCCTCCCTTTTTTCCTGGACTAGCCGTGGCCTTGAGGAGCCCCATGAACTTCTGGGTCCCAACTGCCCCTTTCCCAATGGAGGTGGCCGGCGGCCCCGGGGTCCTAAGGCCACCCGGTAACAGGTGCAGCGGTGAGTGTCCACCGGGCCTGGTGGAGAGCCATGGGCTGCTGTTCTGCCTTGGGGGGGGGGCGGGCGGTGGAGGGGGGTGCGGCCCGCGGCCCTGTGCCTGCCAGCTGCAGCCAGCTCTCCCGCGGGGCTGAGGCTGGAACCGTTTCGCAGAGGGAGCTTGTGTGTATGCTAAGTAGTCGGTATGGAGATCAAACTTGATTCTACCCAGATTTCCTAAGATAAGCACTTTACAGAGCAGTAGGCTGAAAGGCGGTATCTGAGGATTCCCACCGCACTCGGCCGGGTGGGAAGTGCGCCGTAGAAAGACTTATTGATTAAGAAAACGTTGTGGCTGGAATCAAAGGCTGGGCCAGGGTGACTGTGCAGGCCACAGCCCCGGGGGGTGTCTGAGAAGCTTAGGGAGGGAGGGCCGTAGGGAACAGGTCTGCCTGGAGCCTGTGAACGTGACCTTGTTTGAAAATAGGGTCTCAGGTGGAACCTGGTGAAGGTGGGGTTCCTCTGGGGTGGGGTGAGCCCTAATCCGATGACGCGTGTCCTTGTGAGAAGAGGGGGATTTGGACACAGAGACACTGACACAGGGAAGGTGACCGGGCGAAGGCAGCGCCGTTAGGAGTGATGTGCCACAGCCCGGGACGCCAGGGATTGCTGGCGTCTGTCGGCTCAGGCTGCAATGATAAAAAGCACGGACTGAGGCTCTTGAACAGACATTTATCTCTGCACTAGCTGAGTCCCCTCCCGCTCTATCCTCCCCTGGGACCACTTCCCCCGGCTCACAGACCGTATCCACTCTGGCCTGCCGTCTGCTTCTGGAATGCCACCTCTCCCTGCCCTAGGGCCTTGGCACACGCTGCTCCCGCGGCCGGAAAAGCTCTTCTGGCTCCTCCCAGGGTTGGCTCCTTCCTGTCCTTCAGATGCTGCCTTCAGTGCCAGCGCTTCCTTTCCAAAGTGGCAGCCCGCTGTGGTAGGCTCAGCCCCTGGGCCCCGCACATATGATGGTGCATGCGAGGGGGACTTCAGGCTGCAGATGGAATGGACTTGCTAATCGCTAAAATAACGGCTTTATCATAAAGGTCTTAAATGGGGATGACGCAGGCAGAGGATGCAGAGCCGGAGGGACAGCGTTGTGAGAGGACTTGGCTGATGGTGGCGGGGGTGGGGGGGGGTGGGGGGGGGGGGCAGGCATGGGGCGGCCTCCGGCCAGGGGCGGTAAGGACCCTGTTCTCCCCCAGAGCCTCGGGAAGGGCCGCAGCTCTGCCAGCGAGGCCCGTTTTGGACTTCTGACCCCCAGCACTGTCAGGTAACAAATCTGTGTCCCCAAGCCTCCACGTCTGTAGTACTTTGTTACAGAAACACAGGAAATTAATTCGGATCTTAACTCTGGGAGTGCCCGACCCCTCCCAGAAGCCTTGTCTGACCCCCTCATCTCGAGCAGCACCTGCCCCCATCCCTCACCCTCACCCTCACCCCCTCGTGGCCCTGCAGGTGCTGAGCGCCGTTTCAGGCCCTAGGGATACTGAGTGGGAGACATTAGAAGTCCCTGCCCTCCCGCCTCCATGGGGCCGGCGGGCGGTGGGACCCGACAAACCATAAGGAACATCTCGAGGGTGGCAGGCGAGGCGGCTGGGCCAGGGGGCGGCTGGGGAAGCGGCCCGGCCAGCGGATGCATCACTGCAGGTGACACGCGGGCACGGACCGCAGCGGGCGAGAGGCGGCAGCTCTCCGGGGAGAGAAGACATAACAGCGGGTGCAAAGGCCAGAGCGGCGTCTCATTCATCATCCCGCCGGGGCCCTTGGAGGGGGAAGCGGGACAATTAATAACCGTGCGGCCGACAGGCACGCCCCCGACACAGGTCCCTCTCAGCGCAGGGCCCCAGCGGCCAGGACAGGTGGCTGGATGGCCCTGGGCGACGAGGGGGAGGAGGAGGAGGAGAGGAGGGGGAGGAGGAGGAGGAGAGGAGGGGGAAGAGGAGGAGGAGGAGAGGAGGAGGGAGAGAGGAGGGGGAGGGGGAGGAGGAGGAGAGGAGGGGGAGGGGAGGAGGAGGAGAGGAGGGGGAGGAGGGGGAGGAGGAGGAGGGGGAGAGGAGGGGGAGGAGGAGAGGAGGGGGAAGAGGAGGAGGAGGAGAGGAGGGGGGAGGAGGAGAGGAGGGGAAGAGGAGGGGGAGGAGGAGGAGGGGGAGAGGAGGGGGAGGAGGAGGAGGGGGAGAGAAGAGGAGGAGGAGGAGGAGAGGAGGGGGAAGAGGAGGGGGAGGAGGAGGAGGGGGAGAGGAGGGGAGGAGGAGGAGGAGGAGAGGAGGGGGAGAGGAGGGGGAAGAGGAGGAGGAAGAGAGGAGGGGGAGGGGGAGGAGGGGGAAGAGGAGGAGGAGGAGAGGAGGGGGAGGGGGAGGAGGAGGAGAGGAGGGGAAGGACGAGGAGAGGAGGGGGAGAGGAGGGGGAGGAGGAGGAGGGGGAGAGGAGGGGGAGGAGGAGGAGGGGGAGGAGGAGGAGGAGAGGAGGGGGAGGAGGAAACCGCTCGGGGAGGAGGGGCGGGTGGGTCCCACCTCGCACCTCTGTGAGAACCTTGAGGACCAATTCTTTTTTAATATATTTTATTGATTTTTTTATAGAGAGGAAGGGAGAGGGATAGAGAGTTAGAAACATCGACCAGCGGCCTCTTGCACACCCCCTACTGGGAATGTGCCCACAACCAAGGTACATGCCCTTGACCGGAATCAACCCTTTAGTCCGCAGGCCAACGGCTTTATCCGCTGAGCAACATCGGTTTTGGCTAATTACCTAATTCTTACCTAATTACCACGAGATACTGAAGAGCCTGAGGGCAATGGCCAGATCATAGGGCAAATCAGGATTCTGACCCTGCACGCCCCACAGTCCTACCCAGGAGGCCGCCTGCTGTCAGCCAGACTCCTTCCCGGCGCTAGCCCCTGCTCCCCCCGCCACCCCCCCCGTCCCCCCACCCCCCCATTCATTCCCCCACAATCCATCACCCCCCCATCCATCCCTCCCCCATCCACCCCCCTATGACATGCAGCCAAATGAATAGCCTACAGCTCCCCCCTTCTTGTCCCACCCCTCCCACGTGGGGCCAATCAGAGACAGCCAATGGGCACCTCAGCCAACCACACACGGGGCTTTCTGAGCCCGCCCTGTCCCCCAGCCCTGTCCCCCCAGCCCTATCCCCCCAGCCCTGTCCCCCCAGCCCTGTCCCCCCCACCCTGTCCCCCAGCCCTATCCCCCCAGCCCTGTCCCCCCAGCCCCCCCCATTCATTCCCCCACAATCCATCACCCCCCCTCCATCACCCCCATCCATCACTCCCCCATCCACCCCCCCTATGACATGCAGCCAAATGAATAGCCTACAGCTCCCCCCTTCTTGTCCCACCCCCTCCCACGTGGGGCCAATCAGAGACAGCCAATGAGCACCTCAGCCAACCACACACGGGGCTTTCTGAGCCCGCCCCCAGCCCCCAGGGCACTCCCATCGCCTTCCCCTTCCCATCTGCTCCCTGGGAGTCCGCCAGCCCCTCTCCCCCCAGCCCTGTCCCCCAGCCCTGTCCCCCCAGCCCTGTCCCCCCAGCCCTGTCTCCTCAGCCCTGTCCCCCCAGCACTGTCTCCCCAGCCCTATCCCCCCAGCCCTGTCCCCCCAGCCCTGTCTCCTCAGCCCCGTCCCCCCAGCACAGTCTCCTCAGCCCTGTCCCCCCAGCACAGTCTCCCCAGCCCCTGTCTCCTCACCCCTGTCTCCTCAGCCCCGTCTCCTCACCCCTGTCTCCTCAGCCCTGTCTCCTCACCCCTGTCTCCTCAGCCCTGTCTCCCCAGCCCCTGTCTCCTCAGCCCTGTCTCCTCACCCCTGTCTCCTCAGCCCTGTCTCCTCACCCCTGTCTCCCCAGCCCCTGTCTCCTCACCCCTGTCTCCCCAGCCCCTGTCTCCTCACCCCTGTCTTCCCAGCCCCTGTCTCCTCGGTCCTGGGGGCCCTCTGCGAGCCTGCTTCTAAGATGTGTGGCTGAGGTGGTTCGAGTTGCCAGTCCTGGTGCCCACTGAGGGGCCGGCTCTGGTGCCAGGCTCATCTTGGCTCTCCCCACAGCTGCTCTGCCGCCGAGGAGGGAGCAGGGCCCTGTGTCTGCGCTCCTGCCCTCCCGTACCTGATGGGAACGTCCCCAAGTCACATCCTCTGACCTTGAACCCCGCTTCTGATCCAAGTCCTCCAGACTGGATTTTCATTTCTCAGAGGGGAGCCTTTGAAGCTCAGGAAACCCCTTTGTTCTCAGAACCGAGCCCCTTTCAAGATTACTGTCTCCTGTGCCTTCCACTTGGAGGTAAAAGGGCCTTTTTTCTCTGGTTGCAGTCCTGCTATGAAAACCCCGTCTTCCCGGAGGCAACCTGAAGTCTGAGTGAATAAAAGGAGGGAAAATTATTAATGCATTAAAAATATATTCCTCTTTTATTCTAACCTAGCACGTGCCACACATGCATTAAGATTCCTTACTTATCTGTCTTCCCACATAGAGTGCAGTTACTTAAAGACGGGGGCAAATATCACTCTTTCCCATGTTAAACACCTAAATACGCAGCCTGGGCTTTAGAGCACATCAGAAGCAGAGGGGTGCGTGTTTTTTGGGGGGGTGGGCAGTAGGTGGATGGGTGGATGGATAGGTGCGTGGCTGGACGGAAGGACACGGATACAGGTGGATGGGTGGATATGTGGATGAATGGATAGATTAAAAAAAACCCCTGTTATCCTGAACAAATTGAGGGCTCCCCTGGCCAGGAAGGAGGGCATTGTGGATAATGGGCATGTCCTGGCAGTCAGTCAGAGGAGGTGCATTTTAGCAGAGCTTTGCAGAAGGCACGAGCTGAAGAAACAGCCTGAGCGAGGGAGAGCCTGGTTCTGCCACCCCCCCCCCCCCCCCCCCCCCCCCCCCCCCCCCAACCCCCCCCCCCCCCCCCCCCCCCCCCACCCCCCCCCCCCCCCCCCCCCCCCCCCCCCCCCCCCCCCCCCCCCCCCCCCCCCCCCCCCCCCCCCTCCCCCCCCCCCCCCCCCCCCCCCCGTCACCCGCCACAGTTTCCCCATCTTGGCATTTGTTTCTTGCATGATACAAACCGGCACAAACTAGTGGATTTGCCGACTTCTTGTAATTCTTGACATGCTTCTGGCTGCATGAACGTTCAGGCTCAGTGGTTGAGTGGTGACCTATGAACCAGGAGGTCCCAGTTCCATTCCCAGTCAGGGCACATGCTCATGTTGCGGGCTCGATCCCCAGTGTGGGGGCCGGCAGGAGGCAGCTGATCAAGGATTCTCTCTCATCATTGGTGTTTCTATCTCTCTCTCTCCCTCTCTGAAATCAATAAAAACATGTTTTTTTCTTTTGTAAAGTATCTGCATTCCTGAACAACATGTAGTATAGTTTTACTTAACTTTAAAAGTTATCATTTTGAAGTATTCCTTTACAATTTGTGTTTGTTTCTGAGATTTGTTCATGTAGATGCACGTAGTTACTGCTTGTATTTACTGCTCTATAGTAGTCTGTTATATGAATAAAATACAATCTCTTTATCTTCTCTTCCTCTGAATGGCTTGTTTCCATTTTTTCTCTGTTACCCAGCATGCTCTGGTGATCATTCTCAGACCTGGAAGTTTCCTTGGGATATGTGCCCAGAAGTAAGTCCTATCCCTAAATAATGTCACATTGCTCTCTGCCGTGGTCGTCTACCCTCCGGGTCTCATAATCTCTCTTGAAGTTTTTCACATATTTATCACTACTTTGCATTCTGGGTATATTTATTTATTTATTTATTTATAAATATATTTTATTGATTTTGTACAGAGAGGAAGGGAAAGAGACAGAGAACCAGAAACATCGATGAGAATCATCGATCAACTGCCTCTTGCACACCCCCTACTAGGGATATGCCCGCAACCAAGGTACATGCCCTTGACCGGAATCGAACCCGGGGCCCTTCAGTCCCCAAGCCAACGCTCTATCCATTGAGCCAAACCGGTCTCGGCGCATTCTGGGTATTTTTAAAAAAATATTCCAGTTCATCAATTCTCTTTTTATCTGTGTTCAATCTGCCATTAAACCTATCCTGAGTTTTAAGTTATATTATTCCTACTGTTCATTTCTAGAAGTTCGATTTGGAGCTTTTTATTCTGTTTATTTTTTAAGTTTTTATTATGGAAAATTTTCAAATGTATAGAAAGTTAGAGACAGAGCATAAGAAAAGCCCTTTACTTGTTATTACTCACCTTCAACAAGTATCAGCCCTCAGCCAGTCTTGTAGGCATACTCCTTCCCAAGCTTCCCATCCTGAGATTGCTTTTTCTTCTTTTTTTCTTTTTCTTTAAAAAAATATATTTTATTGATTTTTTACAGAGAGAAAGAGAGAGGGATAGAGAGTTAGAAACATCGATGAGAGAGAATCATCGATCAGCTGCCTCCTGCACACCCCCCACTGGGGATGTGCCCGCAACCAAGGTACATGCCCTTGACTGGAATCGAACCCGGGACCTTTCAGTCTGCAGGCTGATGCTCTATCCACTGAGCCAAACCGGTTTTGGCTCCCCTTTTATTTCTTGAGAGATTATTTTTTGAGGGGAGTCTCAGGTACCATAGCATTCAACGTAAATATTGTTCACACCTGCCTTTTCTTGTTTTTATCACATATGGTTCTTGAGGACTGCATCTTCCATTTCGGTCTTTAATCGTTACGAACATTCTTATTTGGAGCCTTGGGGCTCTAACCCTCCTGCCTGTGGCATCTGCCTGTGTGTTCAAGATGGCCGCTTGGTCCTGGCAGGTAGTTCAGTTGGTGGAGCATTGCAGGTTCCATCTCTGGTCAGGGCACATACAGGAAGCAACCAGTGAGTGTAAAAATAAGTGGAACAACAAATCAGCCGGGACTGGTTTGGCTCAGTGGATAGAGCGTCTGCCTGCGGACTGAAAGGTCCCGGGTTCGATTCCGGTCAAGGGCATGTACCTTGGTTGCGGGCATATCCCCAGTAGGGGGTGTGCAAGAGGCAGCTGGTCGATGATTCTCTCTCATCGATGTTTCTAACTCTCTATCCCTCTCTCTTCCTCTCTGTAAGAAATCAATAAAATATATTTTTAAAAAAATAAGTGGAACAACAAATCAACTCCCTAAATCAACGAATAATAATAATTTTAAAAAGACCCCTTTCTTCACATCTACTGGCATTTGATATTGTGAGCTCATCTTTGGATGAGCTTGGTTTTTTCCTTTGGCACTTCCTGCCACCTGAGTTTGAAGTGTCCCTCTAAAGCCATTTTGCATCTGCTTTTGCCAGGTGGTTTCCGGTTATCACCGGCCTGGGACCAATATTTTCTCTTGACGTGAGGCTCCAGACCATGTATGCAATCTAAATTTGGAACTCACAGTGCAGACATTTCTCAGAGGACCCTTTCATAAGCCCCCACTGTTCCTGCCTGTGCTGACAGACAAGCTTCCTGGCACCCGCTGTGCCAGGGACAGGCTTCCTCGCCCACCCTGGCGCCTACGGATCAGCCCTTAGGGGAGCCTGGCTTTGCCTTCACAAGGAGTCAGTGTCAGCTCTGCGCCTCCGCTCTCCATCTTATCTCCCACCTCCAGCTCATCTCAACTCGGAGGCCAAAGCCAAGGTCGCTGGGCTACCCTCTGATACCCTCCCATCCTCGTGTGCACCAGCCCTGAGGCAGCCATGGGGTCAAATCATGTGATTCCCCTCCTGGCTTTTCCTGCTTTGTTTTGGGGACATCCCTCCCTGGCTTGTGAACTCAGCCAATGACTCACCACTGACAAAGTGGTTATAGTTCTGCGTTTTTGGAGGGAGAGCTTTTCACAGTATCCTAGTCCGGAGTTTGTCAGAACGGAGTCCTGTGAAAAGCTGGTTAATTTGGTTTTGTTTCTTACAATCAAAGAAAACCTAGCCCTAGCCAGTTTTGCTCAGTGGATAGAGTGTCAGCCTGCAGACTGAAGAGTCCCGGGTTCAATTCCGGTCAAGGGCACATGCCCAGGTTGCAGGCTCGATCCCCAGTTGGTGTGTGTGTGTGTGTGTGTGTGTGTGTGTGTGTGTGTATGTGTCCAGGTGGCAGTCAATCAATGATTCTTATCATTGATGTTTCTCTCTCTCTCTCCCTTTCCCTTCCTCTCTGAAACTAATAAATATACAAACAGAAAACCCTAACGATCCAGT
Source organism: Nyctalus aviator (assembly GCA_036971965.1). Classification (NCBI taxonomy): domain Eukaryota; kingdom Metazoa; phylum Chordata; class Mammalia; order Chiroptera; family Vespertilionidae; genus Nyctalus; species Nyctalus aviator. The sequence goes on from CM072924.1 coordinate 3,133,057, forward strand.
TATCAAAGCATCCGCTCCTGCCTGGAGGTCCGCTCATTCTCGCTGGTCCTTGCCTCGCTGAGGACTTTGGGTTTGAATGGGCCGCCTGCGCTCACAGAGGACGCCCCCACCCCAGCCCATGGTGACTGCGCTGCAGTCACCCTCGAGCCTCTGAGACAGACCCGGCCCTCCTGCGCTGACCAGCTGTGGGCTTTGCTGCATGAGACACGTGGGCAGTGGTCCGTGCTGTTCCCGTTTTGCAGAAACTTCAGAACTCTGGATTTTGCCGCTATGTGGCCCCTCTGTCCATTGTTACTCGTAAGTCAGCTACGCTTCTCTAGGTCCCTGACATGACATAGCCAACCAGCAAAAAGTGGCCGAGTGCTCAGGACCCCGTTCTTTTCCTGCCGGGAAAGACCTAAGGAATGGAGTCAATTTCCCTGTCACTCACAGAGCCTTAGCCCCGCCCGTTGGCTGCTGTGTCTCTGCTTATGGTCTGGGCTCTATGAGGGCCCAAGCCAGGCCCCTATCAGAACCCTGCTCACACCGGCCAGTGTGGCTCAGTGGTTGAGCGTTGACCTATGATCCAGGAGGTCACGGTTCGATTTTCGGTCAGGGCACATGCCCGGGTGGTGGGCTCCATCCTCAGTAGGGGACGTGCAGGAGTCAGCGGATCAATGATTCTCATTATTGGTGTTTCTCTCTCTCTCTCCCTCTCCTTCCTCTCTGAAATAAATGTTAAAAAAAAAAATTAAAACACAAACAAAACCCCCTGCTCAGACGGTTTCTTTTGGAGATTGACAGAATGTTCTAAAATTAGACTATGGTGCTAGCACGGAACTCTGAAAATATGCAAAAGGCACTGAGTTGCACGCTGGATGCAGGTGAATTTTATGGGATATAAATTAAATCTCAATAAGGCTATTTTTTAAAAAATGCATGAAATTATATGGGGGAGAACCTGCTTGGGTACCCAAGCCCCACGTGACCTGGTCCTCCACGTGACCTTAACCTTTGGCCAATGGCTCCTCCCATGGACCACCCTGCTCTGTGCACCCTGACTGCACAGACCCTGTCCTCCCCCTGGACGCCCGGCCCTGACCCTACGGGGCGGGCTCCAGCTTGGCTCTCTCTGCCAGTCCCGCCGTGTCCTGGCTGACCTGCCGCCGCTCTGGCCACGTCGAGCCGATGGCTCCCGCTTTCCGGCGTCAGTCATCCTCTCTCTAGGACCCGTCTTGGAGCCTGGCCCCTTGAAAGGTGCCCCATGTTCCAACGAGGCCCAGTGGGCGTCATGCGTCTCCCTATGGAGTCTGCGCCCTCTGCGCCCTCTGCCGTGTGTGGGCGCTCGCCACTGAGCCCGTGGCCGCTGGAGTTTGTGTGGCTGGAAACCCTCCTGAGCTCCTCCTCAGCATTCTCTTAACCTCTCTTCGCCATCGCCAACTAGCAATGTCGCAAGACCCACCGTCTTGTCTTTCGGGAATACTTCTCTGCAACGGTGCTTTTCTCGGGAGAGGGGGGGCAGGAGGGGGGGTTGGGGGGACGTGCTAACCGAACGAAAGAGGGGGAACGGCCGATTAAGATTCGGCTAAGAGAAAAAACGATTTCTCTATCAGCTCAATCAATTGACAGCTTCATCAGAAAATGAGCTGGGCCACCGCCTAGCAAGGCAGCTGCGGGAGGTCTGCAGCGGGACAGACAGACCGACAGACAGAGGGACAGGCAGACACCGCAGCTGCCCCGTCAGGGAAGCGCTGGGGCATCCAGAGGCCTGGCCCTGGGAGGTGAACCCCGTTCTCCCACCGAACCCCTTCTCTCTGAACCAGCCCCCACTGTTCAGGCTTGAAACTCGGAGCTCTGCCTCTCCCTGCACTGGTTTCCTCCGACCTTATTCTGGCAGGGCCCACGGGGGGCCTATTTATGGGAGCGGCATGGCCGGGGAGAGGCACGGGGACCGGGGCTGAGAGCTCTCCCCCACCAATGAATAAAGGGGTGGGGGCGGCGCCGAAGTCATCTCCAGTGTCACCTGCCAGGCTCCTGTGGGGCCACACAGGTGCTGTCCCATCAGTCAGGGCGGTGGACGGACAGGCAGCTCCCCGGGGAGAGGAGAGGGCCCCGCTCTCATCGGGCCTGGGAGGGAGGCGTCCATCGGCTCTTACACATAAAGCCATCCTCTCTCTATTTCACACACAAGTGCAATGGCTGAGAAAGAGGCGGCCACTGAGAGAGGGTCAGCAGGTGACCGGAAAGAGGCCGGAGCGGAGGGCAGGGGTTGTCCTGACTGGACACGCACGGCCGGCGGCGGGGGGAGTGCTGTGTGCGGTTCCGGCCGCGGCCTCCCTGAGGGGGACGAAGCCCAGCGCCGGAGAGCGGGCTCACCCTCCCCAGGGGGCCACGGGCCCAGCCCCGATGCAGGCAGACAGCGGGGGCGTCTCCCTGACATTGGTCTCCCGCAGACTGGGGACAGGGTAAAGCAGAGGCCTGCGGGTTGTGGGAGGAGGCAGCTCTGGGGCTGTGCTGTTGTTGTTTTTTTCTTTTTAAAAATATTTGTATTGATTTCAGAGAGGAAGAGGGAGGGAAAGAGATAGAAACACCAATGAGGAGGGAGATTCATTGATCGGCTGCCTCCCTCATGCCTCCTACTGGGGATCAAGCCTGCAACCCGGGCGGGTGCCGGACAGGGAATCGAACTGTGACCCCCTGTTCATAGGTCAGCGTTCACCACAGAGCCGCCCGGCCAGGCAGGGCTGCGGTGTTCCCAGTCATTCCCAGATACTCTGAACTGGGGTTCCCCATCAGCTCTCATGTCTAAAATCTTCCCACTTTTTTTTTTTTTTTTTTAAATGTTCCCACTGTAGTGGGTATAATAAGGCAGTAAACTTAAGGCCTTTAATACCCAAGCATTGATTTTGGATAAAATCAGTAAGTTCACGGACGCCGTGTCCTGAAGGGGTTATTGGAGGCATCTTTCAAGTTGCAGTGCTGATTTTTGAGGTTAACGGCAAGGAAATTCTCGCTGCTGTTTACAGATCAATCCCAAAGCATTAATGGCTTAACGAGAAAGACGTTTCTCACCCATAAAAGAGGCTGGCCCCTGGTTTCTCCCACACACACCCCGTCTTTTGGCTCCACTGCCCCAAGCACCTGGCCCATCAGCGCAAAGGGAGAAAGAATGTTTACCTTCCAAGGACATTGGCTTGGCGGTGACATACAGCAGCAAGAACTGGCCCTTCAGCAGCAAGAACTGTTTGTGGTGCCTCCCCAGAGTGAAGGCCAGCGTGAAACGGAGCCCCTGGCTGGACAGACACCCTCTGGTGGCACCGCTGGGCCGTTGAGGGAGGAGGGTGGCTCCTGGCTCGAAGCTTCTTTGTCTCCTCCAAACACCTCGGTGCCGCCTTCAACAGTGACCTCCGCGTAGACCGGCCGTGACAGCGCCCAGGCCTGTGCGGGATGCAGGCAGGGAAGGTGGAAGGGACGGCAGAGCATGAAGTGCTCACACTTGGAAAGAAACCGGAAAAAGAGCAAAATAAACCCAAAGCAAGCAGGAGGAAGGAAATGATGAAGAGGAGAAACCAGTGAAAGTGAAAACAGGAAAACAATAGGTGACAATCCATGAAGCAAAAAGCGATTCTTTGAAAAAATAAAAAACGACACTTGTCTACCTCTAGAAAGACTGACCTCTGGGAAGACTGAGAAAAGGGGAAATACACAGCACGGATGTCAGGACTGGACCGGGAGAGCACCTCGGGTCCCGTGGCCGTTAAAAGGGTTCTCGGGAGTCCTCTGAACGCCACACTCACAGGTCACTCATGCAGGTGACACGGGCCGGTTCCTTGAAAACCACTGACTCCCTAAACCCAACCAAGATGGAATGCATAATCTGAAAACGACTACAACCATTAAGGAAATTGAATTCATAATAATAAAAAAATCTTCTGTGAAAAAAATCCTCTGTAGCCACCCCGACCTCAGCACCCCCTGACCTCAGCACTCCCAGACCTCAGCACCCCCGACCTCAGCACCCCCAGACCTCAGCACCCCCAGACTGGAGCAGGCTCCGCTGTCTCCCCTGTCGGTCTGGGGGAGGGGCTGGGAGGTGAGCTAGAGTAGCCACAGCAGCAGAGTCACCAGCTCACTTTTCCTAGTAAACCCGCTGCTTGGCCCTCTTCCTCCGCCAGCAGCTTCCCCTGTGGTGTCCGTGATGAAAGGAGCTGACAGGGCCGCTGAGCGGGGGTGCCCGTGAGGCAGAGAAGCCCCTACAACTGGCCCTGTGTGCTGGGAGCTCTTGCTAGTTGGGCCTGCCCAGCACCCCGCCCCTCGCCCTCACCGCTCATTCCCAAGCTGTGCTCCTGTGGGCCTCCTGTCCCCGGCTCCTCCCTCTGCTCCTTCCAGCTGCCTGGGCCCGGCCTCCCTCCCTGGGCCTGGCCTCCCTCCCTGGGCCCGGCCTCCCTCCCTGGGCCCGGCCTCCCTCCCTGGGCCCGGCCTCCCTCCTGGGCCCGGCCTCCCTCCTGGGCCCGGCCTCCTTCCCTGGGCCCGGCCTCCCTCCCTGGGCCCGGCCTCCTTCCCTGGGCCCGGCCTCTCTCCCTGGGCCCGGCCTCCCTCCTGGGCCCGGCCTCCCTCCTGGGCCCGGCCTCCCTCCCTGGGCCTGGCCTCCCTCCTGGGCCCGGCCTCCCTCCCTGGGCCCGGCCTCCTTCCCTGGGCCCGGCCTCCTTCCCTGGGCCCGGCCTCCCTCCTGGGCCCGGCCTCCCTCCCTGGGCCCGGCCTCCCTCCCTGGGCCCGGCCTCCTTCCCTGGGCCCGGCCTCCCTCCTGGGCCCGGCCTCCCTCCTGGGCCCGGCCTCCCTCCCTGGGCCCGGCCTCCCTGCCTGGGCCCGGCTTCCCTCCTGGGCCCGGCCTCCCTGCCTGGGCCCGGCCTCCCTCCCTGGGCCCGGCCTCTCTCCCTGGGCCCGGCCTCCCTCCCTGGGCCCGGCCTCCCTCCCGGGCCCGGCCTTCCCCACGGCAGGTCTTTGCTCTCTACAGACCCCTACCCCTTGCTCCTGGCCTTTCCTCTCCCTTGACGGACCTGGGCCCCCTTGCCAGGAACCTGTGCACTGGCACCGCCCCCTTCTCTGAGAGCAAGGGCAGAGGAGGGGGGAGGAGGGGGAGCCGCCAGCCCTGCACTCTGCGCTCAGGGGCAAACGATGAAAAATGCTCTGTAACCTGGGATTCGCTACCACAGGTGGGAGCTCTCTGTTCCCAAAGGCGGGGGATGCAGGGCACTGAGCCAGCGCCAATCCGTCCTTCCCTGATGGGAAGGCTGGCAGAGGGCTGTGGGCCACGATTCTCTGCCACCCAGCCCCCCCCCCCTGTCCTTCCCATGGACTGCGGGGGCACCAGATCTGCACAGCGTGGACAGGCTCCCCAAAAGCGGTCAGCCTGCCCCTGCCCCTCACCCTGGCCCGGGCAGGGCAGGGGCTGGCAGGGGGTGTGGGGGATGTGGGGCTGGCTGAGAGCAGGACGTCCCAATGTCACGTTTGGGACCACACTGATGCATTGCCAGAGTGAAGCACGCACAGGCTTGTGCGATTCAGAACATTCCAAATCGCCACGTTTGCGGAAAATGGATGGGAAAATGGATGAAAAGCCGATCAAACAGACGTTTGATGCCGGGATGAAGAGGAGCGGGTCCTGCGTGATGAGTTGGCGGCAAAGTGCGGGCTGGAGTTCTGACAGCTGGAGGCGGAGTCCCCGTCATCCATCAAGCCTGGAAGGGAAGATGGAATGAGGCCTCCCTGTTTCTGGGGCTGATGTGGCACGGGCTGGCGGGCAGGGGGACCGGGGCGGGCAGGGGGGCCGGGGCGGGCAGGAGGACCGGGGCGGGCAGGGGGCTGGGGCGGGCAGGGGGACCGAGGCGGGCAGGGGTTCTGGGGCGGGCAGGGGGACTGGGGTGGGCAGGAGGACCGGGGCGGGCAGGGGGACCGGGGCGGGCAGGGGGTCCGGGGCGGGCAGGGGGACCGGGGCGGGCAGGGGGACCATGCGGGCAGGGGGACCGGGGCGGGCAGGGGGACCATGCGGGCAGGGGGACCGGGGCGGGCAGGAGGACCGGGGCGGGCAGGGGGACCGGGGCGGGCAGGGGGCCCGGGGCGGGCAGAGTGACCAGGGCGGGCAGGGGGACCGGGGCGGGCAGGGGGCCCGGGGCGGGCAGAGTGACCAGGGCGGGCAGGGGGACCGGGGCGGGCAGGGGGACCATGCGGGCAGGGATAGGCGCAAACCAGCGCCATGGGGTTCTGGGGGCCAGCTTGCTGGTAAACCACAGCCATTTGGGATCTGGCTCGGGAGCCCGATTGAAAACTAAGCACAGCTTCTCCACGCCTGGGGAGGTAGATGAGCTTGCAAACGGGCCCCGGGGGCCACTGCAGCAGAACCCCGAATGGCAGCCCTCCCACCGCCCCCCCCCCCGCCCAGCAGGTGCTGTTACTGGAGGGGAGAGGGGTGCCGGCACAGCCTTTCCCGGCTCACAGACACTTCCCGCTCCGTCAGCCTTCCCCTCCCCCCGGGGGACGCTGAGGGCCCCGGTAGGAAGCAGCAGGCCGGGCCTCCCACCCAGATCTCCTCCGCCAAGCCCAGGCTTGGGTTCCTCCGAGGCCCGCCACCCCCACCGGCACCTGCGGCCATGGCCCTGCATGTGCCCAGGGCAGTGCCAGCCGGTCACCACCAGCCGGTGCTGCCACAGAGCCGCGCTCTGCAGCCTCGGCCCCGGGTCATCTGTTTCTGTAACGTTTGCAAACGTGGGACCTTTTAAGCTCAGTCCGCCTCTCCCCGCGCGGAGCCCACTCCATCCATCACGGTGTCTGTCCCGAGAGGCCGGGGGAAGAGGAGTGGGCGGAGGAGAGGCCGGGGGAAGAGGAGTGGGCGGAGGAGAGGCCGGGGGAAGAGGAGTGGGCGGAGGAGAGGCCGGGGGAAGAGGAGTGGGCGGAGGAGAGGCCGGGGGAAGAGGAGTGGGCGGAGGAGAGGCCGGGGGAAGAGGAGTGGGCGGAGGAGAGGCCGGGGGAAGAGGAGTGGGCGGAGGAGAGGCCGGGGGAAGAGGAGTGGGCGGAGGAGCCGTGGAGAGGGAGGTAGTGTCTCGCTGGTCTCGGAAAGGTCGGCGGCAACACAGCTCCCTGTGGGGCTGCAGCGCGGGCGCCGGGGCAGCAAGTGTCGCCGTGAGGACCGCGGTGCAGCCTGCCCCTCTGTGCCGTGTGCCAGGCGAGGAGCGTGGGAGAGGACGGGGCGAGCTGCGGGCGGGGCCGGGCAGTGGCGTGGGGCGCCTGGCCCTCTCCGGCCTGTCTGCCGGTCTCGGGGTTCGTATTCCCCCCGCAGGGAGGCCGCGCTCACGGCCAGGCCCCGCCAGGCGTTGTGACTGTGGCTGTTCTCTCCGGCGAGAGGCCCGTCCGCACTGTGGAGCCTCGGACGGCCCTGCCCGGCGGCGAACAGAGAGGGGGCTCGGCGGCTGACTCGCCTCAGTCAGGGTTCAACCCCAGGAGGGCTGTGAGACTGTGTGAAGGGCCTGCAGGCCCCCAGGTCCCTCCTGGGTCTGCCCTGGTGCCCCTGCCCCTGGAGGGCTCAGGTCCTCCGGGCCGAGCTCCGGGCACCGTCACCCGCCTGAGCGCCCTCCCGAGCGCCGTGTTCCGGGTGGAAGTGCCATGGCCAGTCTCGGCCGGTGATGCGCGGGTCGGGGTAGGAGTGGGGCAGCGGGGACGGGGAGTGAACAGGGCCAGGGACGTCTTGGCCTGGAGATGGGGCGGGGGCAGCGGCACAGACTCTGTCCTCACCCCGGGAGGAAAGAGACCCGCTCAGGAAGCAGGGGGGGGGGGGGGGGGAGGGGGGGGTGCAGACTCCGGAGCAAGGCTGTTCCGCAGCTCAGGGGCTTCTCTGCCAGCTCGAGTCTCCGGCCGCTTGTGGGACAAGAACAGGAGGGATGGGAGGGGGCAGGGCGGGCGGTAAGTCTCTCGGCTCAGACACCTCGTTGTCAGCGACGCCAGGTCCAGGCCGGCCAGAAGCTGCCTGCTCAGTGCGCCCGGCGGTCTGTGCGTGCGGCGAAACCGGCAGAAACCACACTAATCGCGATGCCAGTCATTTCCAACAGAAAGCCAATGGTTTTATTCCCCTGGCTGCACACGGGAGAGAGCAGGTGGCTTCATCAAGGGTGGGCGAGGCCCTCCCGGCCCGGCTCCCCTCAGCTGCTCTGGCCGGTCCCCTCCCTGCTGGCTCCCTGGTTGTGGCCATGATCTGTGGGTGCCAAACTCTGCTCTCGGAGGGGGCCCGGGCAGGGCCAGGCCCCAGGCACCCAGAGAGCTTTGCTGAATGAAGCAGCAAGTGACCCACAGCTCCTTGCGGTCTTCGGGGGGGTTTCCGGTCGCCCGCAGAGAGAGGTGCTGGCCTGGTCCTTTGCTGTCTGCCAACTGGAGGCCTTCTGGCTGCGGCCCCGCCTCCCGGTGGAGCGGGAGGGGACTGCTGGGAGAGAGCACAGGGGCGGCAGGAGCGCTCCCCTGAGGACGCCACGCTGCGGGGAGGGTCCTTGGGGGGGATGGGACCTCCTGCCCCTTCCAGCCCCCAGCACCCTCCTCTGGAACCCTGACAGCACCCAGCTCCAAGCCGGACTCCACGCGGGCTGGGCTCCTCCCTCTCCTGCCCCTCCTGGCAGCCCTGCTCCCACCCTGTTCCCTGCCCCCCTCCCCGCGGATCCTTGCTGTTCTCTGCAAAGCCCCCCTCCCCCCCCCCCGCCTCGGAAAGAGGCCCACGGAGACTCAGGAACGGTTTGGGGCAGACTGGCTCTCAGCCAGCTCTCTCCCAAACGCTTTCACCTGGGGCGGGGCGGGCGGGGAGGGCGGGGGGGGGGCGCGGAGAACAGCTGCTCATCATCGGGAGGAATCGCGCTCCCCTCTTCCACGTGGGAGGGGAGGTGAGGAACGGCCCCACGGGCTTGGGGAGGAGGTGCTCCCTGAGCGGCCTGGCTCTGGGGCCCGGGACACCTCGCTGGCCCCCCAGGGCGGGGGGAGGGGACCCAAATCTCTTTGAAGCTTGGCTCCAGACCTCCACCCCGCCACAGCCCCTCGGAACCTGCCTCAGGAGGTGAGTTTCTCAGAGAACCAGCGGCCCAAAGTCTCCGGAGTCAGACCTCGGGGGCCCGGCCAGGAGCCTGGTCCTGACTGGCTGCCACAGGTACCCTCTGCCCCCAGGTCCGCGGCCTCTGCCCCGCAGAGCCCACGGGGCGGGGGGCGGGCTGCCCAGACGGTGGTCACTGCGCGCCGCGGGCCTGGTGGCCCGGTGGCCAGGAACCGGTCCCGGTGAGGATTCCGCAGGAGGCGTTCATGGTGTGCTCCTGCCCCCACCGCTCTGGCCCGCGTGGGGTGCCCTGAAGGCGGCTCCCGTGGTCCTCCGCAGGCCCCCCGCTCCCACAGCCCCGGGCGCCCTGGCCCTGCCGGCCCTGCCCCCTCCGCCACGCTGGCGTGTTGCCCCTGCAGCCCTGACCTGGCCTCGCTGGGCAGCCTGAGGCCTTGGAGGGAGAAGCAGCGACATGGAGAGGGAGACATTGCAGGCGAGGGCTCTCCCGCTGGCCACCAGGTGGCGCCATTGACACAGGACAACCAGGGGAGGGGAAGGGGGCACCATTCCCGTAGGACCTTCCGGACTTTGGCGCCTGCCTCTCCCCCACCCCCAGGCCCTCCCGGGACTGGCCTCCTGGCCGGTGCTGGTCTCAGGACACCGTTGTACAAGGCCTGACCCATGGCGCGGGGAACATGGAGTCCATGTTAGTGCTGTCAGATCCTCAGGATTGTTCTTGGTGAGGCAGAGGCTGGGGAGGGTGCCCTGGGCCTCACTGCTCCCCATACCAGCTAGCAAGAAAGCCTAACCCCGGGGGTGTGGCCAATGTTCCCCACGGGGACCCCAACAGGCCACTCACTGCCTCCCTGCCCCTGGGGGCCGGAGGAAGGCGGTGAGCCCAGCCTGGGGGAGGGATCGCGGGGACTGCAGGGACCAGGCTGGTGAAAGCGCTGTGGCGGGAGCCCAAGTCCTTGTCCCGCTGCCTCCTTGCTGTGTGGCTTCGGGCAGGTGGCTTCCACTCTCTGAACTTCCGCTTCTTCATCTGTAAAATCGGGGCAGTCACACCTGCCCCTGGGGTTTCTGCCGTTGCCCCCTGGTGCAGGAAGGGGGTCCCGAAGCAAGCCTGCATGTTGCTAGGAGGGGGGACTGCCCTACACCGGCCCTCTCCGTGCAGGGGGCTTGAGGGAGAGGATGGAGGGGGGCCCGGGCAGGGGGAGCCCGGGGCCGGAGGAGCGGGATGCTGTGGGTCTCAGGCACTAGGGCTGCTGTGAGGGGCCCCCCACATGGGGTCTCCTCCTGGTGCTGGAGCCTGTGAGGAGGAAGGAAGGGACTTCCCACGGCCGGAGGAGGGAAGAGAGGGGTCCCGCTCCCGGCACTTCTGCTTCCTGTGCATCTGCTGCCCACAGTGCATTCTGGGAGGAAATCCAGAGAAGATGGGCAGTTCCTGGGCAACGGAACCAAATTGCAGCCAGGCCAGGCCTCCCGCTCGCCTGCCTCCCCCAGCTTTCCTGCTCTCCTGCTCCCCTGCCCCCTCCTCCCCCAGGGGCAGGTGAAAATCCTGGGGGCATCTGTTTTCCCCTCCTAGACAGGGAGCACTCTGAGGGGCACTGTGACATGTTCTGCACTTGCACTGCTGGCACACAATAGGTATTAATAAGTGTATGTGGGAACTGAACTGAACACAGAGGTCTGCCCTCCCCTGAAGCCAGTGGGAGCCCACTCTGTGCCAGGCTTGGTGCTGGGCACCTCCTCCGCAGCCAGCCCGGGGGGGGGGACCCTTATCCCCTGACGCCACTCACCACCCCTCCACACACCCGCCGTGTTTACTGAGCACCTAGTAGGTGCGGCTCTGGGCTCTGCACGGGGCAGGTGAGGAAGCCAAACAGGAGGCACAGGCAGGTGGCAATGCCCGGGGCTGCAGAGGGTGTGGCTGCAGAGGGAGGGGCGAGGGGTGGGGTGGGAGGGGAGTCAGGGGCAGGACCAGAGCTGGCGCCCCTGTCGCTGTTCTGAGGCAGCCGGGCACGCAGCCACCTCCTGATGCCAGGCCTGAAGAGGCTCCGGAGGCGCAGACGGACGCCTTCCAAACGCTCCCCCCGCGGGGGGCATTACCGCGTCTCTCACCGCGGCACGCGGTGCTCAGACGGCGGCTCCCCACGGGAGCCGGGCGCAGCGGGAAGCAGATGATCTGCGTCTCCCGGTGACACCTGCGGCCATGCATCACCGTGATGGATCGGCAGTCAGTACCACCTCCGCCCCCAGGGCCCCCGCCGGCAGGAACGGCGTTCATACGTCCTCCTCACCTGGTGGGCGGCCGCTCCCCCCCTCCCGCATCCCGTTGGTGGGAAAGCCTGTAGCTTTCATGGCTCACGTGCGCAGCCGTGTGTGGGGGAGGGGAGCTTGCTCAAAACATGGAAACTGGACCCCGTGGGGGGGCAGGCTCCCGCTTCACACAGCCAGCACCTCTCAGGTGAGCCGCTTGGCCCCTGGGGACACGGTGTTCCCCTTTGTGTGGCTGGCATCGCGGTTAATGGAGAAAGAGGTGAAGTGCCGGCAGGTGGGGAAACCCAGCCCCCTTGGCCCTGCTTCCTCCCAGCGCCAGCACGTGGCTCCTCCCCACCTCCCCACCCCTTCCCTCTGTCCCCCCCGGACACTCCCCCCGCCCCCCAGCTCAGCCTGGGGCTGGGCTCCGGGATCCAAGGGGAAACGGTCCGGTGTCTGTGCTGCTGGCGCTGAGGACGGCTGCCTCTGGGCCGGATGGGGAAGCCGTTCCCGTGTCTCCGGGGGAAGGGGAGCTCAGGTTTAGGGGGGCTGCAGGGGGGCGGGCTGAGAGGGGCATCCGCCGGGCCTCTGTGGGGACGGTGGCCCCTGCTGATTAATGACCTGCCCCATGTGTGGGGCTGGGGACAGTGGCTCCTGCCCCTCCTTCATCACCACCTGCCCCTTCTGGGACCCCCCCGCCCCCCCAAGCCCTGCTCTCTGATGAGATCACTGTGGGGGCTCCTGGGCTCCTGCCAAGGGCATCTAAACAGTTTGAGGCGTGAGCAGCTAACCAAGCCCCGGGCATCTGTGTCCCCTCAGGGCCAGCGTCTTCGGGACCGCCACCAGCCGGAAAGGGGGCAGGAGGGAGCAGCCCCCCCGCCTGGCAGGTTAGGAGGCTGAGCCCGGAGCCCACCTGCGGCCCACCTGGCGCCGGGGCGGGGGGAGGGGCGGGGGGCTGTTCCCAGTGCTGGAGCAGGAAGTTGGGGTCACGGAGTGGAGCAGGCCACGTGAGCCCAGAGGAGGCGGAGGGTGGCCAGGGAGGGGCTTGATGGGGACACGAAGGGGAACTGTGGCTGCCAGCGGCTGCCCTGTCTGGAAGGAGAGCCACTGCCAGGAGGCCCCATGGAGAGCCGGCCTCGGCGGCGGCGGGCCCCCCGCGCGGCCCCCTGGCTCCTGGGCCTGCTCCTGAGCCCCTGGACCCTGCGGCTCACAGGTACCGTCCTCCCCCCCCCCCACACACACATCAGAGCCGCTTTCATCCCACCGCTGCCGCTAATGCCGCCGCCTCCGGGGATCTGCGGGCCTTTGAACACTGCGCCTTCACAGGGAAGCCGTGGGGACCGGGCTGTTTAGCTGGTGCCGTGCAGGGGGAAGGGTGGGGGGGAAGGGGGGAGGGCACGCCGCCCTCTGTGCTGACAGCTCCTCCCGGCACCGCCTGGCCTCCGGCCCTCAGACGGGGTGGGCGGCAGTGCTGTGCCAGCGGCCACGGGCATGGGGGGAGGGGCCCAGGGACTCTAAGGCAGAAGCAGGACACTGAGCCTGCCCAGAGGCAGAGCGGCCTCAGTGTTGGCGTTGTCGTGTCAGCCAGCGAGGGGAGGGGAGGGGAGGGCAGGGGAGGGGAGGGAGGCTGTAATGTGGAGCTCAAAACTGCCAGTCACCAGGAAGGATGGCGCCACCCCTTCCTGAAAGGAGTGGCTACTTTACCCCGGGAGCCAGGCCTCTCCCGGGAGCCAGGCCTCTCCCGGGCCAGCGCTGTCCCTCCTGGTCCCAGGCCCGCTTGGAAGCTGGGTGGCCTGGGTCCAAGGCAGAACCCGGTGGGTGGCCTTGGGGTGAGTTCATCCAGGCCAGGGAACCCCCAGAATGTGCCCACACTGGGGTCCCTCGTGCTCAGGGCAGCGCTGACCCGGGACCCCCCTCACTAGGTGCGGCTCTCCCCCTTCTCCCCGACCTCCATGAGGCCAGCCCCCCCTACCCCTTCGTCCCCTCGGCCTGTAGCCGCTGTTGTTACCAGGAGTCGGCCTCTCTGAGCTCAGCGCCCCTCGAGGCGCCTTGGGGTGCTGTCCCTCCCGGCACCACTTAGGGGCCGGAACGGAGACTCAGGGCCCGGGAGGCCCGGGAACTTGTCCCAGGTTAGAGGGTGAATAGAGGTCAGGTTCAGGGCTGGGTCAGCCCGAGCCCCGAGCTAGGACCCCAGGCGGTGGGCCCTGGGGTTCCACTCGCCTTTCTTTATAAAGAACTTCCTTCAAGGAAAGAAAAAATCTCCCCTCCTACGGCCAGGGAGGCGAGAGCAGGCCCGGCCTGGGAGCCGGCGGGCAGAGGCCGGCTGAGGAACCGCGTGCTGGGGACTCTGCCTTTGAACTCACACGCAGTCATTGTTAGCGTAATTTCCCCAAGTTCCCATCGTTCCTGTTTGTGGGTCCCTGCCCCCCAAAAGGGCCCCGACGCAGCCGGGAGCCTGCGCGGAGGAGACCGCGGTGTGAGGTGGTTTTGTAACACCTCGGTCCCTGTGTTGCCGTAAATCAGGAAAAGAGAAATGCTCTTTCACAAGAGGGGAAACCACCTGTCAACCAGGCCGTCTGGGGGGCAGGCAGCACCCTGTTCTCCTGGCCCCGCCCCTGCAGTCCTGTCCCTCATCCCCCAGCCCCCCAAACTCCAGCCAGCAGCCTGGCGCAGGCAGCTCCGTCAGCGCCGCAGACCCTGCCCGCACCCCTCACTCGGGGCCCGGGGGGTGTGGTCGGGGAGCCAGGGGGAGGCAGGGTTGAGGCTCGGGACCCGGGGCGAGCAGCCTGCGTTTGAGTCAGCTCTGCAACTCACCCCGGGACCCGGGGCAGGTTCTCAATGCCGCGTGCCTCAGTCGCCCCATCTGGTAAATGGGTGTGATAGCAGTGCCTGCCTGCTAGCACGTCCTGAGAGCACATGGCTGGGGCTCAGAGAGTCAGCGCCCACCAGCCCAGCGGAGCCAACCAAAACCCAAGATTCAGGTGATAGGTGACAGGCTCAGCATCCGGGTGAGCCCACGGCCCCTTAGGGTGTCTCTGACGCACCCTCTGGCATCTCTGAGCTTCTCCTGCTCCATTTTCTCCAGCAGCGCCTGTGGTCTCAGGGGCCGCTGCTCTCCTGAGCCTGGACACAGGCCTCAGCCGCCCCCAAGGGCCTTGGGGCAAGTCCTGCCTTCCTTCACCGACTGCTGTGTGAGCTCAGGCAAGTCGCTTAACCTCTCTGAGCCTCAGTGTCCCCAACAATTGTCAGTCCTGGCCGTTCCCGGGCCTTGGGCGGTGCTATTTCTCCAACATCCATTGAGGAGGGCCCGTTCTAGGCACGGGGAGCACCAGGAGGGAGCAGGGCCAAACCCCGCTCTCAGCCTGGAGACACGGACTCTCCTGGAGGTACCCGGTGTGGGTGCCCCGGCCTCCGTTTGTTCTGGACTCCGGTCCTTCCTCCCCTCGCCATGAGCCTCCGTCTAATCCCAACACAGCTTTGGAGGCTGGCAGAGAGCCCCGCTCCGCTGGGGAGTGCGGGGGAGGGGGCTGGAGGGGGGGAGTGAGATGGGGAGGAGAGAGTGCGGGTGGGTGGCAGGCCCCGCAGGGATCAAGGCTGCGAGGCCAGAGGCAGAGCCCGGAGGTTTGACCGGAGGTTTGACCTGCGGGAGCCACGCTGGGCAGATCGGTGGGATGGGTCCCGCGGGGCTGCCGTTCCCGGCGGATTACAAACACCCGCCAGGCAGGGTTCAGACGCGCTGCAGTCAGTCCTGTGGCCGCTGCTTTCTCTTTAAAGTGTGACATGCGATGCGCATACAGAAAAGCACAGCACACCTTCAAACCCAGTCCCGCGTGCCCACAGGGCAAGGAGGGGGACACGCGAGCCTCTGAGCCCCGGCCCTAGGCACCCGCCCGCCCCTTCGCTGCGTGTCCCTGCCAGACGGTCCTGCCGCTTTGGCCTGGGCACGGACGCTCAGAGCGGGCTCCCTCTGTGCGCTTTTCTCATTCGGGCTGAGACTCTGAAGATCTGTCAGTGGCTGGTGTGGCCGACGCTGGTTCATTCCCATTGCCAAAGAGTAGGGTGTGGGCCACAGCCTTCTGCTATGGCCCCCGAGTTATGAATGGTTCTCAGGTTTTTAAAAAATATTTTGTTATTGATTTCAGAGAGGAAGGAAGAGGAAGGAGGAGGAAGGGAGAGGAAGAGAGATAGAAACATCCATGATCAGAGAATCATGGGTCGGCTGCCTCCTGCTCGCCCCGCACTGGGGATGGAGCCCGCACCCCAGGCCTGTGCCCCGACCGGGAATCGATCAGTGACCTCCTGGTTTATAGATTGACGCTCAACCACTGAGCCGTGCTGGCTGGGCGGTTCTTAGATTTTTTTTTTTTTTTTAATGGTTGTGGGAGGGCTGAAATCAAAAGAAGAATATTTCACGATACGTGAAAATTACACTGTAGGCACATTTCCGTGTCCGTAAATAAAGCTTTATTGGAACAGAGCCACCCACAGCGTTCGTAGATCACCCAGGGCTGCTGGCGCCCTGCTCAGAGTGAAGTCTTTGCAGTAGAGACCGTGTGGCCCGCGCAGCGTGAACAGTCCCTGGCCCTGTGCGAACGGGCTGCCAGCGCGGGGGGGAGGCCACTGGACGGCTGTGCGCGTCTGTGTGGTTAAGATCCATGTCTCAGTGCTCCCCGGGGGCCTGGATGTGCGTGTGGTCTCCGCGCTCATGGTGTGCGGTGCCTCCAGGACACGGTCCCACTGGGGCTGCTCTCGCGGCTGCCCGCCTCCTGGCGGACGGGGAGCTCCCAGAGGGCAGGGTGCCCACAGGCGCTGGCCGGGGGACAGGTGTGGTAACAGGACCATTTCAGCGCCTCAGCCACAGGCCCCCCCCCCCCCCCCGGGTTCCAAGCGGGTGATGGATGCCACCAGGGGAGGCGCCCGGGCTGGGTGGTGCTGGAGTGAGCCTCCCGGCCCCTGAGCCTTAGGCTCCGCTGGGCACAGGTGCAGAGACCGACCCAGTGTCTGGTGACGGGGAGAGGACGCAGGACTGCTGGGCAAACGGACCCGGAGCGGGATCTGCCTCTCGCCCACTCCCTCGGACCCTCCTCCGGCTCCCTGCTCTGCGGGTCTGGGAGTGTGGGGGGCAGGCCCTGGGATGGGAGGGGCAGCTGGAATAAGCTGTGAGGGGGAAGGGGAGGGGGATGTGAGATTGGCAGGCCACGCGGATGGTGAGCACAGTCAGCCCAGCCTGGGTCTGGGTACGAGCCTGGGTCTGGGTCCAGGGAGACTGTGACAAAGTCACCTGACTCCCTGGTGCCCAGCCCCTCCCCACGGGCCCAGCAGCCTGGGGAGGCGCTCTAGTAGCCTCCGCCACTCCTCAGGGCGGGCGGGGGCGTGGGGGGGTCCGCCTAAGGCTGGGGAGAAGGCAGTGTGGGGGCCTGGCTCCCCTCCCCCGCCCCCGGATGGGTGGGCTGCGGTGGGGGAAGAGTGGGGCCAGAGCTGGAGCCCCTCCGAGGCCTGGGCCAGGCCCCTGCAGATGGCCAGGGAGCGGGGACCCTGCAGGAGCCAGCACTGCCCAAAGCCCAGGGCGGGCTGTCCCCTCACAGCGCTCGGCCTAGGGTCAAGGGCACAAGTCTGCAGGCCTTGGCAGCACGAATGGAGATGTAAGGCCTGCAAACCCTGTGACTCAGCGCCTCCCCCCTCGGACCCAGGGGACAGCCATCTCCACAGGGCGTCCCCGTGGGTCCGTGCCGGCCACAGGCAGCGCCACACCCTCCGCGGGCCCTGGCAGCAGTGCGTTCAGATAAGACCCCCCTCCTCCCAGGCGGCAGCCCCCCTCCTACCCCCACTTCTTTTATAATTAATTTCAGAGAGGAAGGGAGAGGGAGAGAGAAACATCAATGATGAGAAAGAATCATTGATGGGCTGCCTCCTGCACACCTACTGGGGATGAGCCCGCAACCCAGGCACATGCCCTTGACCGGAATCGAACCTGGGACCCTTCAGTCCGCAGGCCGACGCTCTATCCACTGAGCCACACTGACTAGGGCCCGCCCCCACTTCCGAGCCTCTGGACAACTGCCTGCCCGGCCTCTGCTCCTGTGCTCACAGGCCTGGAGGGTGTCCTTTCACCTGCCCACCTGGCTCCAGCCTGCCTGTCAGGGCCAAGGTCACATCTGCTGTTCCTCTGCCCACCCTCCCACTGACCAGCCCTGCCCCAGGTGTGCACCTGTGACCGAGGGGGGGGGGCAGTCTGAGCTCACCTGGGGCGGGTTAGGGTGCGGACACAGCCAAGGGACAGGTACCAGCCTTAAGTGGTGGGCCGCGTAAGAGCCAGAGGAAGGGCACAGAGAGGAGTGGGCTGCGGGAGCCTTGCAGGGAGGTGTCAGCAGGGTCAGGGTCAAGGCCAGAAATGGCAGGAGCCACAGCTTATCAACCTGGATCTCTGCTGACCTCCTGCTCGGGGGAAGGCAGGAGACTGGGCTGAGGCAGGGACAGGGCAGGGGGGACAGAGGCAGGGACAGGGCAGGGGGGACAGAGGCAGGGACAGGGCAGGGGGGACAGAGGCAGGGACAGGGCAGGGGGAGCGGGGCAGAGGCAGGGACAGGGCTAGGGGTGGGTGGGGTGGAGAACAGAGGCGGGGGGGTGGACAGAGGCAGGGACAGAGGCGGGGGTTGGGAGCAGGGGGGACAGAGGTAGGGACAGGGCAGGGGGAGGGACAGGGACAGAGGCAGGGACAGGGCAGGGGGAGGGGGGAAGAGGCAGGGACAGGGCAGGGGGGAGGGACAGGGACAGAGGCAGGGACAGGGCAGGGGGGACAGAGGCAGGGACAGGGCAGGGGGAGCGGGGCAGAGGCAGGGACAGGGGCAGGGACCAGGGACGGGCTGGCTGGTGGAGGAATGTGCAGTGGTTTTGGCGCGGAGGGGACGGATCTGGGGGAGGTAGAGATTTAGGGGAGTCAGGATAACCGATCTGGTGGAGGGTCCCCAAAGGAGCCGGTGCACTGACAGGCAGGGCGTGTGTGTTTAAGGGGGGCTGGAGGGGAGGGCTGAGCCCAGAGGGGCCGCCTCCAGGTTTCCTCCCGTCATGGTTCCCGGGAAAGGTGATCCAGTTGCTCCCCAGCTCAGAACCCTGAGGCGCTCTGCCCCCCCTCTGCCCCCCCAAACCCTTTCTTCCAACTCCGCCAGGCTTCAAGTCCTCCCTCTCAGCGCTCTGTTGCCAGACTTCTAGAAGCTTCACTCAAGGGCTTTCTTGTGCTTAAACCCCCCTCCCCGCCCCCCTCAGCTGCCTCCTACTCTCCCTTCAAAGAGCACGTGGTGTGGGGGTGGGAGGAGGATCACGTGTTCCCCCGCGATGCGGGCAGGACTGCAGCTCGGCATCCTTCTGATCCTGCTCTGCGGGGTCCGCCCTGAGCACGTTCCACTGTAATGGGGGGGGGGGGGCGCGGGCTGAGGAATTTCATTTAAAAACCAAGTCAGGGCCCAGCCCAAGGGCCGCCCCAGCTGGCTGCCCGGGGCCCCTCCTCTGGTCTCTGCAGCCCTGACTGCCTTCCTCCCGCACGTCCCAGCTGGCATCAGGGGGGCCCGGCCTCCCTGGTGCGACTCTAGGGGGCATCCCCCAGGGACACCCCGTGGGGTCCATTCCTCTCTCCATTTCCCCCACCCCCTTCAGCGGCAAGGAGCCGAGCCCCACCCACCCCTGGGCCCTAAAATCACCCCACCCCCTCCTGACACCTTCCAATGAGCTCCACAGTCTGAGCAACTTGCTTTTCAGACGGGAGGGAACGGCTGTTCCGCTTCACAAACACCCGACGCCCCCCCTGGGCTCGTGTCCCGCGGCCAGCGGGCACCAGGTTCCGGGGTCTGGAGGGCAAGAACTGCGGGCCACGGGGTGCCCGGGCAGCCCCCTCCGTGCGCCCCCGAAGGCGGAGGCGGCGGGAGAGGTGACAGCGGGCAGATGGCAGGCTCCGCACGCTCTGTGCACAGGCCGCTGCCAGCGCTGCCCCTGCTCCTGCATCAGCGCCTGGTCCTGTCTGATGCATGTCGACGAGGCCCGGCCGTGGTCCTGTGTGATGCGTGTCCCAGGGACCGGCCGTGGCCCGCGGCGTCCTGGCGTCCACGCTCAGGCAGACAGCGGCGCTGAGATACACCCGCAGCCCCGTCTGCGCCTCCCCAGCAGCCCTGCGGGGCCTTTGGAAAGAGGCCGGCTCCGAAGGAGCCAGCACTGAACCGGGGGCAGAACTCGGTGCCCGAGACACAGGCCGTGGGACTGCTCTCCTCTGGAGCTGGGAAGCCAAGTGCTTCCTTTACCATCAGCCCGAGTCGGACCGGACCCTCTGACCGGCACGTCCGGGCTCTCAGCTCGGCTGACCAGGCTGGCGCTCAGCGCACAGAGGGGTCTGAGTCCCAGGCAGAGGGGGCTGGGGCCACGGCCGGCCCAGGAGTGGGGGGTGGGGAGCAGCCAGGAGGCCAGGACGGCAGGGCGTGGGGAGGGAGGGGAGAGACGGGACGGGGCCAGGTTCTGGGATGAGGGGTGTCCTCTCGGTGGTGAGGGAGGTGCTGGCGGGCCCCCCTCGGACCCCGGCTGCCCGGGACCGGTGTGTAGAGGCTCCCAGGCCGCCGGCGTCTGCTCTGGGGCCGCAGGCTCCGCTGGAGGGGGCAGCGGGCACCCCTCAGGCTGCTGGTTTGCTCTCATTGTCCCGGACTCCTGGGAGCCGCCGCCCTGTCTGCCTGTTCGATGGCCCAAGTCCAGAAAAATGGCCTCGGGTTCCGCTCCCTTTGAACGGCTGGTGCTGTCATTGGAGTCTTTTCCTCGGCTCGTTTTGAGACGTTACAATGGCAGCATGGAGGCGTGGGTAGCGTGTGGGGTCCAGGACCCAAAGGGACCCAGCGTAATGTCCCCTCACTACCCCGTCTGGCTTGAGCGAAGCTTTTCCCTCCTCCGAGCCTCAGTTTCCCCATCTGCAAAAGGGGAGTGTGCGCAGGATGTGAGGTCCCACCGGCCCGTGGCTGAACAGGGTGCCTGAGCGCTGTGCAGAGAGGGCTGTGCCCCAGGGGTGGCCCCGGGGGGAGGGGTGCGAGTCCTGCAGACGCTCAGGGACGGCAGAGAGCGGGAGGACACTCAGTGTGGGGACAGCGTGGCACAGTCTCGGGAACCTGGCGGCCCGGCGTCTGCGGGCGGTGATCTGAGGGCCGGGGCCTGCAGAAACGTGCAATGTTTCTTTAAACGGTGGCCTGCAGCCTAACCGGTTTGGCTCAGTGGATTGAGTGTCTGTCTGCGGACTGAAGGGTCCCGGGTTCCGTTCCGGTCAAGGGCATGTACCTAGGTTGCGGGCACATCCCCAGTCGGGGGTGTGCAGGAGGCAGCTGGTCGATGCCTGGTTGGCTGGGACCCAAGTCCATGGAGCCACCGCCCTGAGGCACCTGTGGAGGTAGCGGTTTCACGACCCTGGCCCTCTGAACTTAAAGTAATGACCCCCCCCCCCACAACTGTCGCGACAGCATGATCGCACCGGCAGATCCCCCGTCTCTGAGGGACCTCACGTGCAGGGAGCTCTGTCAGACAACGGTGATGTCTTCCCGCCAGGACAGACAGGACCGTGGCCGCGTGCTGCCGCTGAGTGCCCCCTGCCAGGCCCGGGACGGCTCCCGGACACCCAGAGGAGGAGCGGGAGCCGGGAGCCCTCTCGCTTCTTGTCCCTCACGGCCCACCCAGGCCCCCCGCCTCTGCCTCTGCATCTCACCCTGCCCCTGCCCGTCTCACACAAACCCCAGCCTGGGCCAAGGCTCCCCGTTTGACTGTGATGGTTCAGCTACGACGGGGCCACCCAGGGGTGCAGTCGCTGTGCAATCCCGCCGGCTCCGCGGCCCCAGGGGAGCCGGGCAGCTCTGTGGGTTCCCCACGCGCGAGCATCGTCCTGTGAATGACGGCGACAAAGCCGACCCGCGGTGACACCCAGACCTGCCTGTCGGTTCCCTGGAGCTGCCGGTGACTTTGGGGAGGGGGTGCCTCTCCAGCTGCTCAATAAAAAAACTCAGAGTATCAGCGTGGCCGGAGCTGGAGGGCCGACAGGTGTAAGGCCAGGCCTGTTCCTGCCCCCTCTCCTCTGGGGGCCCGCCCCGGCCCCCGCCCCTGCCCCCCGCCCCCGCCCCCGCCCCCGCCCCCGGACCTGCTCCGGGCTGAGAGGAGAGTCCGGGCAGAAAGCAGCCGGCCGGGGCCAGCCCCACTCCAGCAGGAGCCCACGCCCGGCCTTCCCGACGGAATAAATCTCGCCGCTTCCTGTGTGCGTCTCAGACGCATGATCTTCTCCCGATTAACAACCTGGCCGGCATGTTCTTGGCTGCTCGCTGCCGACCTCAATTTAGAACTGTCTGCTGTTTGGCGGCTGAAAGGGAAGGGGGGTGCAGGGGGGGACCGGGTGAGTGCTGAGCGAGTGGCTAGGCTGATGGGGTTTTAGGGGTGGGTGGGGGGAGCGGGAGAAGGGAGATTGTGCCCCTTGGGCCCAGCGCAGCGGCTGCCCGCTGCCCGCTGCCCGCATGCCCGCTGCCCCGCTGCCGCTGCGGCTGCCAGCTGCCCGCTGCCGCTGCCAGGCTTGCCCGCTGCCGCTTGCCCCGCTGCCCGCTGCCCCTGCCCGCTGCCGCGGCCCACTGCCCGCTGCCGCTGCCCGCTGCCCGCTGCCGCTGCCCACTGCCCGCTGCCGCTGGGAAGGTGTGCCACTGCCGGGCCGCCTGCCCGCTGCCCGCTGCCACGCTTGCCCGCTGCCCGCTGCCCGCAGCCGCTGCCCGCTGCCGCTGCCGCTGTCTGCTGCCCGCTGCCGCTGCCCGCTACCCGCTGCCCGCTGCCCGCTGCTCGCTGCCCGCTGCCGCTGCCGCTGCCCGCTGCCGCTGCCCGCTGCCCGCTGCCGCTGCCCGCTGCCCGCTGCCGCTGCCCGCTGCCGCTGCCCGCTGCCCGCTGCCGCTGCCCACTGCCCGCTGCCGCTGCCCGCTGCCCACTGCCGCTGCCCGCTGCCCGCTGCCCGCTGCCCGCTGCCCGCTGCCCGGCATCTCAGGAGCTGCAGGAGGCGGAGGCCCGGCAGGCAGGCTGCGGCTTCGGGCCCTCAGACTGCTTTCCCGGGGCCGCTGATGGGGTGCGGTGGGGAGGAGGCAGCTCCCACAAAACTGCCTCGTAGCCTCACTGAGCGTCATGGCGAGGACGCCTGTGCTGTGGGAAGGCCGCTCCCGGGCGGGCGGTGCTGCTGGCTGTGGCCCCTAAAGTCCTGGCGAACCTTCTCCGAGCTGGGACCGGGGAGAGCGTGTCTCCGGGCCTGGCTCCCTCCTCCTCCTCCCTCCTCCTCCGATGGGCAGAGCTGGGCACACCTGCCGCCCTCCGCTGGCCCCCGGGAGGGGTGCTCCCTGCCCAGAGGGTTTCTTCACTCTCCTTCCTGCTTCCTTCCGCCTCGCTGCTGTGCGGGTTCTGCTCAGGCCGTGCGGTCAGTCCACGGGCTTCCTGCCTTTGGGCAGGGGCGTGGTGGGAACGGTTGGCTCTTCTACCCGCCCCCCCCCAGCTGGCGGGGCGGGCGGGGCTCAGTGGTTGAGTGTGGACTAGGGACTAGGAGGTCATGGTTCGATTCCCAGTCAGGCCGCAGGCCTGGGTAGCAGGCCTGGTCCTTAGTGTGGGGCGTGCAGGAGGCAGCCGATGGATGATTTGTTCTCGTCATTGATGTTTCTATTTCTCTCTCCTCCCGTCCTCTCTGAAATCAATAAAAATATATTTTAAAGTGCGGGGGGTGGGGGAGCTAGCAGCCTGGCCTCCCTGACATCGGACCCCCCTCTGGAGAACGCAGCTCGTACGCACGCGGGACCGAGGGTGGGGTCCGGGGCACACCCCCTCGCCAGGGCGGGCGGACGGGAGGCGGAGTGAGAGTCAGCGCCTCTCCTTTCCTCCCCCGCAGGAGGGCAGTCGGTGGAGCGCACTGGCCCCCCGATTCTGGCCTCTCTGGCCAACCAGGCCGTGTCCTTCGGCTGCAGAATCACCTACCCGTACACCCCGAAATTCAGAGCCTTCAACACCAGCTACTTCTACGTGAACCGCCAGGGCCAGGAGAGCGCCGAGGAGCCGACTGGCTGCCAGCCCGGCACGGGCCAGGAGAACCAGACCCTCACCACGGCCTGCCTGGTCACCCCCAGGCTGCCCAGCGCGCTGGCCACCGGCACCTACTACTGCTCCGTCCGCTGGCAGCACACCAGGGTGCGCAGCCCGGGCACCTTCATCCTGGTCCGAGGTGAGGCCCGCTCCGGGGGTGCTGGCCAAACGGGACGGAGCCTCCCGGGCACCCCCTGCAGCTCAGGTGTCCAGACACCCACCAGGCCAGGCCACTCAGCCCCGCTCTCATGTCCTCCGGCACAGCAGGGTGTTGGGGTCTGCACACGTGAGCATGTGTGCGTGCCTGTGTGTGTGTGTGTGTGGTGTGTGTATGTGTGTGGTGTGTGTGTGTGTGTGTGTGTGGTGTGTGAGATGTAGAGTGTGTGTGTGTGTGTGTGTGTGAGATGTGGTGTGTGTGTGTGTGTGTGTGGTGTGTGTGTATGTGTGTGTGGTGTGTGTGTGTGTGTATGTGTGTGGTGTGGTGTGTGTGTGTGTGTGTGTGTGGTGTGTGTGTGGTGTATGGTGTGTTTGTGTGTGTGTGTCGGCCTGGCAGTGAGCACTTGGCTCCGGGACATCTCTCTGAGGACAGGTTTCTTGTTTTCATCACGTTTCCTCAAAGGAGTGAGACACCAAGAAATTAGCAGTCTCTCCCCGGAGCCCGGGCCTCTGACCTGCCCTCCGCCTCCCACTGGGGGGCCGGGCTCCCCGTCCTGTGCTGCCAGGCTGAGGCCCGGGCCTGTCAGGGGCCTGATGGGATGGGGACCTGCACGAAGGGCGGGCCTGGAGCAGGATGTGTGCATGAGTGACAGACACTGAGGTGCCAGCACGGTCAGCGCCCCAGCTCTGTGCCAGCGGGAGGGAGGCAGGAGGATGGGAGGGAGGAGGATGGGAGGGAGGAGGATGGGAGGGAAGAGGATGGGAGGGGGAGGGAGGGAAGGAGGGAGGGAGGGTGGGAGGGAAGGAGAAAGAGGGAGGGAGGGTGGGAGGGAGGGAGGGTGGGAGGGAGGGAGGAGGATGGGAGGGGGAGGGAGGGAAGGAGGGAGGGAGGGAGGGAGGGAGGTGAGAGGGAGGGAGGGGAAGGGAGGGAAGGAGGATGAATGGCTCAGGGGAAGGGGCTGTGCTGTGCTCCTCACTGCTTCCCCGGCCCCCTCCCTCCGCCCCGTGCAGGCCAGGCGCCTGCCCTGCGGCCTCCCCACACCTCCCCATGACTCGGCCCGTGTGGAGAAAGGAGGCAGGAGATGGGGGGACGGCCCGGGTCCCACAGCCGCTCTCCGCGGACCGAGTCCCTGCGGCAGGGCCCTTAGGGAGCGTCAGGCAGCGGACCCAGGAAGGGCTCAGCCACAGGGTCCTGGTGGGGGAGGGCGTGCGGGGGTCCTGGGTAAAGGGGACCGGGGCCTGGGGGCCCGGAGGCTGTGGGGTGAGGCGTCACTAACCCCTCCGCTTCCCTGCCTTCCTCCCAGACACAGGCTACCGAGAGCCCCCGCGGGCGCCTGAGAAGATCCTGCTCTTCAGCTTCCTCGGCGTCCTGGCCGCCCTGAGCGTCCTGGCCACGGCCCTGCTGCTCTGGGAGAAGGTGGGAGGCAGGCGCCTGCGCTGCCCCTTCGCCCCTCGCAGTCGCGGGGATGCCCTGAGGCCCGGGGCTGCCGGTCCGCCCCGCCGGGTGTCCTGGTGCCCAGTGGACAGCCTCCGTCCCCTCCCCCTTTTAAAATAGATGTTTATTGATTTCAGAGATGAAGGGAGGGGGGGAGGGGAGAGAGAGAGGAGAGAGAAAGAGAGAGAAACATCAACGATGAGAGACTCATTCATCAGCTGCCTCCTGTACGCCCCCTATGGGAATCAAGCCCACGTGGGCATGTGCCCTGACTGGGAATCGAACCCTGACCTCCTGGTTCACCCTGGCCTGGTGTCCCCCCTTTTTATTAAATGGGAATCCCATGCCCACCTCGCCAGGCGATGATGAGGGCTCAGTGAGACTGAGAACAAGTTCTCTGTGAACTGTACATGTGACACGGATGCCAGTGCCTGTCCCACTGTCTGTGAGGCCTGCCCAGTCCGATAGGAGAAAGGAGCCAGAACTGCTTTGGTGGGTGAATCGGACCGGCTCCAAGGCCTCTGGCAACTCGCCCGCCCTCTCTGAGCCGCCCGCCCCCTCTGAGCCGCCCGCCCTATCTGAGCCTGCCCCCTCTGAGCCTCCCCCCTCTGAGCCACCCCGCCCCCTCTGAGCCTCCCCCCCTCTCTGGGCCTCCCCCCTCTCTGAGCCTCCACCCTCTGAGCCGCCCGCCCTCTCTGAGCTGCCCCCCCCTCTGAGCCGCCCGCCCCCCCCCTCTGAACCCGCCCCCTCTGAGCCTCCCCCCCTCTCTGAGCCCCCATCTCTGAGCCTCCCCCCCCCTCTGAACCTCCCCCCTCTCTGAGCCGCCCGCCCTCTCTGAGCCTCCCCCCCTCTGAGCCTCCCCCCGGCCCCCCTATCTGAGCCCCCCCCCCTCTGAGCCTCCCCCCTCTCTGAGCCCCCCCCTCTCTGAGCCCCCCCCTCCCCCCCCTCTCTGAGCCTCCCCCCCCTCTGAGCCTCCCCCCCTCTCTGAGCCTCCCCCCCCTCTGAGCCTCCCCCCCTCTCTGAGCCCCCCACCCCCCCCTCTGAGCCTCCCCCCCTCTGAACCTCCCCCCTCTCTGAGCCTCCCCCCCCCCCTATCTGAGCCTCCCCCCCTCTGAGCCTCCCCCCCCACTGAGCCTCCCACCCTCTCTGAGCCCCCCATCTCTGAGCCTCCCCCCCTCTGAACCTCCCCCCTCTCTGAGCCTCCAGCCCTCTCTGAGCCTCCCCCCTCTGAGCCGCCCCGCTCCCTCTGAGCCTCACACCCTCTCTGAGCCCCCCATCTCTGAGCCTCCCCCCACTCTGAACCTCCCCCCTCTCTGAGCCTCCAGCCCTCTCTGAGCCTCCCCCCCTCTGAACCTCCCCCCCTCTGAGCCTCCCCCTCTCTGGGCCTCCCCCCTCTCTGAGCCTCCCCCCCTCTGAGCCTCCCCCTCTCTGAGCCTCCCCCCTCTCTGGGCCTCCCCCCTCTCTGAGCCTCCCCCCTCTCTGGGCTTCCCCCCCGAGCCTCCCCCCTCTCTGAGCCTCCCCCCCCCTGAGCCTCCCCCCCTCCCTGAGCCTCCCCCCTCTCTGGGCCTCCCCCCCCCTGAGCCTCCCCACTCTCTGAGCCTCCAGCCCTCTCTGAGCCTCCCCCCTCTCTGAGCCTCCAGCCCCCTCTGAGCCTCCCCCCTCTCTGGGCCTCCCCCCCCTGAGCCGCCCTGCCCTCTTTGAGCCTCCCCCCTCTCTGAGCCTCCCCCCTCTCTGGGCCTCCCCCCTCTCTGGGCCTCCCCCCTCCCTGAGCCTTCCCCCTCCCTGAGCCTCCCCCCTCTCTGGGCCTCCCCCCCCCCGAGCCTCCCCACTCTCTGAGCCTCCAGCCCCCTCTGAGCCTCCCCCCTCCCTGAGCCTCCCCCCTCTCTGGGCCTCCCCTCTCTCTGAGCCTCCCCCCCCGTCTGGGGACCTCCCCCCTCTCTGGGCCTCCCCCCCCTCTGAGCCTCCCCCCTCTCTGGGCCTCCCCCCCCTCTGAGCCTCCCCCCTCTCTGGGCCTCCCCTCTCTCTGAGCCTCCCCCCCCTCTGGACCTCCCCCCTCTCTGGGCCTCCCCCCCCTCTGAGCCTCCCCCCTCTCTGAGCCTTCCCCCCCTCTGGACCTCCCCCCTCTCTGAGCCTCCCCCCCCTCTGAGCCTCCCCCCTCTCTGAGCCTCCCCCCCCTCTGGACCTCCCCCCTCTCTGAGCCTCCACCCCTCGGGTGGAGCAGATCATGGGAAGACTGGCCTTGCAGGGTCATTGGGGGGCCGAGGCCCAGCAGGGAGCGTGAGCGAGGCCCCCCTGGCCCCCCGGAGGCCCCTCTTCCTGAGCAGCCACGCTGAGGCTGGGGTGGCGCCGCTCCCGCCTGCGAGTGAAGGAGCTCTCCAGAGCTAATCCCCGTAAATGGGCTGGGGATTGGCAGGCGGCCAGGGTTTTTAATTAGCTTCTGCCCGGAGCCGCTGCCGCTGGCAGTGCGGTGCCTGCGAGAGGGGCGATGCCGCCCCTCCCTGGGCCCCTCCTCGGGAGGAGAAGGCAGGGCGCCTCCTCCTGCCTCTTCTCTCTGAGCCCTTTGGCTCGCCCTTCCCCAGCCTGCCCCCCTACCCCCTCCTCCTCCTCCACCACCACCACCACCACCACCACCACCACCACCGCCACCGCCACCGCCGCCCCCGCGGTTAGTGCTGCCTGTGGCGGCCAGCGTGAGCTTTCTGAAACCACAGCCGGTCTTGGTCTCCCCGCGGCATCTCCCTCTCCATCCTCCTCTCGCCCCTGCGAGGCCGGCCTGAGCCGCCCCGGGCAGCTGCGCCTCTGCTGGCCACGCTGACCATTGAAGTCCTCAGCGCCTCCAGGCCTTGGCACCCGCTGTCCCCCGCCCTTCCTCCCTGTCTGGCCAACGACCTTCTCGGGCTTCAGGCCTCGGGCTCCCTCCCGCCCGGTGGGGCCCGCCCCTCCCGCCCAGAGGCTGTCCCGTGGCCGGTGTGGGGCCCGCTGTGGACAGTGCTGGTCCCGCGTCTGTCTCCCCGCCGGGTCCATCTCTCCTGCCGCCCAGCTGGCCAGGGTGTGCTGGTTGCTGAGGGCACCTGAAGGCCAGGCACTCACGCTCTCAGTCTTCCCTGAGTCCTCGCCACAGTTCTGCAGGAGAGGCTCACTGATGGGGAAACTGAGGCCCAGGGAGGGGAGGTGGGCACCTGAGGCCACAGGGGGAGGGCAGCATGCTGTTCGCTCACACCGCCCCCCAGTGGGCCCCGGCCTCACTGGCACCGTGCCCGCAGCCCCCGCCGCCCTGAGCCAGGCCCGCGGCCGTGGGCAGTGCCTCGTGCGTCTGTGCCATTTCCGGGCGGGTGAGTGGGAGCCGCAGGCCTCAGAGGCTCCGGCAGGATCCCGGAGAGGGCAGGGCCGGCGCTGAGCGATCGGCTATGTGCGGCCTCACGGCGCCTGCCACCCTGTCCCGTGGGTCTGCCAGGGAGGGGACAGGGGAGTCCTCGCTCCCACCCTGAGCCCTGGCTGGCTCCTCGCAGAAGCAGATGCGGGCTTCCTGGAGGCAGCTGGCTCAGAGGATCCCGGCCGCCAAGATCCCGCCCCCGAAGATCCCGGCCCCGAGCACGGCCAGCCCCCAGCAGCCTCCTGAGGAGTCCGCCTACATGGTGAGTATGGGGCTGGCCCCTCCCCCAGGACTGGCCCCCTCCCCCAGGCCTGGCCCCCCTCCATCAGGCCTGGTGCCCCTCCCCCAGGCCTGGCCCCCCTCCCTCAGGCCTGGATCCCCTCCCTCAGGCCTGGATCCCCTCCATCAGGCCTGGTGCCCCTCCCCCAGGCCTGGATCCCCTCCCTCAGGCCTGGATCCCCTCCCTCAGGCCTGGATCCCCTCCATCAGGCCTGGTGCCCCTCCCCCAGGCCTGGATCCCCTCCCCCAGGCCTGGCCCCCCTCCCTCAGGCCTGGTCCCCTCGCTCAGGCCTGGCGTGGTTCTGGCTCCCAGGCCTGGTCATGCACCCGTGTGTGACCCTTGGTCATGCACCCTCTGTGACCTCACTGAGCCCTCAGTTCCTCCTCTGTAGACCGGGACAGGAAGTCCCACTGGCGGGCTTCCTCTGAAGGTGAACTGAGATTCCTGGCGTGGCCCGGCCCCTGGCAGGCATGCCGCTGTGCAGCGCCCAGGTCCCTCCTGGGCCCGCCCCCGTCCCCCTTCTGGAACGAGGGTCTCGGGGCAGGAGCTGGTGAGGAACGAAGGCAGTTCCTTCATCCAACCAGATGCTTCGCCAGCTCCTTCCTGTTTTTATTGCGCAAACATCAGCGACAAGAGTCACAAAAAGCGGAAAAGGTCGGGCACGTCCCAAGCCCTTAACACCAACAGCTTTCTTTTCTTTTTTAAAAATATATATATTTTTTATTGATTTCAGAGAAGAAGGGAGAGGGAGAGAGAGAGAGAAACATCAATGATGAGAGAGAGTCATTGATCAGCTGCCACTTGCATGAGGGACAGAGCCTACAGTCCTGGCCTGTGCCTGACCAGGAGTCAAACCTCCTGGTTCATAGGTCAATGCTCAACCGCCGAGCCACGCAGGCCCGGTGACATCACCGACTTTCAATTCTTCACACGCATCCCGCCCCCGCCCCCGCCAGCACTACGCACAGACATAGTTTTAGATCCTCGTGATTAGGAGACACGGCAGGGACGCCTTTCCATGTCCCGTGGCTCTTCCATCACGAATGTCTCCACCGCTATTGGAGGGAGAGGCTCAACCCCGTGCCCCACTGGGTGTGCCCGCCCGCCCAGCCCGCCTGCAGCCAGGCTGCCTGGCAGCCGGGAAGGCCACAGACGTTCCTGCTCGGTTCTCTGTCTCAGTTCCACAGCGGCCTGTGCTCATTGCAGGGAGCGTGAGGAAGGAGTGCGGCCGGGTCAGCTGGGACCTGCAGCCGTGGATCCTCCCGCCGGGCTGAGCTCTTAGCGCTCTGCCTGGGGGTGCCGAGCCCTGCGGTCCCGCCGGCGCCCCGGGGGCGTGTTCCGGGGCCGCCTCCAGCGCTAGGATTCTGCTCCTGTCCCCGCCAGCCTGACTCACACAGGAAACGAGGGTCCTCCATGACACCCCACAGAGACCTTAGGACATGCCTGCTCACTCAGGGGGGGCAGCCGGGGACGAGGCAGAGGGTCTGTCCCCATGGGGCAGCGCTGACAGCTCCAAATAGAACAGATCAAGACCAGCACCCAAGGGCCTTCAGCCCTGCCCCCAGCGGGTTTCCACCAGCTCCCCACTGGCCCCACACTTCAGACGCTCTCTTCCCTCCCAGCAGCTCACGATGGGTTTCCCCATGAGGCCCTCTGGTGTCAGCTGTTAAATAAAACATATCTCTCTCTCTCTCTTTCTCTCTCTCTCTCTCCCTCTCTCCCTCTCTCCCTCTCCCCTCTACACACACACACACACACACACACACGCATGCACACACGATCTCTCTCATATATATCAAGGGAGGAAAATAACCATTGTCCTAATTCTGTCTTCTTTCAGGATAAATACTAGTAAGATTGACTTCTATACCTTCTAGTCCATTGAAAAAACAAAACATACAAAGAGACCCATACATACATTCACACATACTTTTTTTTTTAAGTTGAAGTAATACAGCCTTTCCCCCCATGTTACACCATCTCATGAACATCTTCCCACGTGAATAATATTCTTCTCCAAGGTCATTTTTGGAGAAGACTCCCCTTTGCAGGGAACACCGTTCTCGCCTGTGTTGAGGTCCCGGAGGCTCGGGCAGCCCCGCTGGAGCGTGGGCAGGGGGCGGGAGCTGGTGCAATGGCATGGAGAGGCTGGAAGGTGTAGAGGGAGGCCACGGGCTTTGCCGGCCAGTCCGTACCGGCTGGGACTGGACCTGGGCAGCTACGAATGACATTAATCACAGGGATGATCATGTCAGGAGCCGTTTGTTGAGTACCTACTGTGTGCCAGACACCGAGTCAGGACTCCCACCCGTTAGCTCATTAATTCTCACAGTGGGGGTTTTAGGATACAGGTGTTATCCTCATTTTCATTTTATTTCCTCATTGTCTACCGCTGGCATGTAGTCACAGGATTGGTTTTTGTATATTGACTTTGCGCAGGGGTGACCTTGCTGAATCCACTCCTGAATTCTAATGGTTTCTGTGTGGATTCCGTTGGATTATCTATGAGCCCAGCCATGCCATCTACGAAAGTGGGAGCTCCATCTCTTCCTTTCTGACCTCATCCCTTTGCATTGTTTTTCTTGTGTTATGGGGGTGCTAAGACCCCGGGCATGATGGTGAACAGGAGTGTTGACAGCAGGCATCCTTGTCTTGTTCCCTATCTCTGGGGAAGGAGTTTTGTATATGCCTCTCTGTGGGTAGGTTATTGATTTTCAACCTTTCTTCTTTTCTAACCTATGTACTTAACGCTATGAACTTCCCTGTATGTGTGGCTTTAGCTGTATCTCACAAGTTTTTTTGAATTCAATATTTTATGTATTTATTTTGAGAGAGAGATTTGTTGTTCCACTTACTTATGCATTCATTGGTTGTTTCTTGTCTACGCTCTGCCTGGGGACAAGTCCTACACCCTTGGTGTTTCAGGAGGATGCTCTCACCAATGCCTGGATCCCGCAAGTTTTGATATATTTTTATTATCTTTCCATTTAAATTGTCCATGGAGACTTCCTCCTTGTCTCATGGGTGATTTCAATGTGGTTTGCTTAATTTTCAAATGTTTAATTATTTTCTAGTTATTATTCTGTGTGTCTTTTACATTTCTCACCAATTCCGCTGTGATCAGAGAGCGGATGCTGTGCGGTTTCAATCCTCTGAGGTCTTCTGAGACTTGCTTCACGGGTCAGCCCGTGTGCCGTGCGCACTTGAAAAGAACTTGCCTTGTACCTGGCTAAGTTGACACGCGTTTCATACGTGTCAGTTACATCAGGTTGATGTTGTTAAAACATTACATATATTTTTCTTTAGTCTAATGGGTGTTAAGAGAAGTGAGTTAAAATCCGCCCATATGATTGTGGATTTGTGTATTTCTCCTTTTAATTGTGTCCATTTTTGCTGTTTATTCATGTGGGGAGATGCTCATGATGTACTAAGACGGGAAAGAAAGCTCTAGAACCAACTTCCCTATTAAGCAGCACGGACGTGGAGGGGGCCAGACAGACGGGCTCAAAGCCCACCGCTTTGCTCTGAGCTCCGGTCCACACCCCGCTGGCTCTCGGCGCCGTGCTCTGTGAGGCAGGGCCCTGATCCGCATCACGTGGGCAGCTGTGCCTCCTTCCATCTTAGACTCCTCACCTGGAGCCCACGCCCCCTCCGGTACCCGCTTCCTCTGAGACGCCGGGAGCTGCCAGGCTCCCCACGATCAGTGTCTCCTCTCCTTCCCCCTCCTCTTCCCCAAAACCTTTCTTCTCAAGGTCACACTGACCTCCGTGTGGTGAAATCCAGTGGCCAGTTCCTGGTCCTCACCTTCCCTGACCGCCCAGGAGCACCGGCCACTGAGTTCTCCCTCCTCCCTGACACACTTCCTTCACTTGCTTCTGGAACATTCCACTCTCTCCTAATTGCCCCTCCCCGTACCCCCCCCTCATTGCCACACCTCCTCAGCCTCCTTCACTCGCCCTCCCAGCTCCTCCCACTGGGACCCTGACCTCTAAGGGGTGCAGTCCTGGGACCCTTTTTCTTTGGTCTTCACTCCCCTCCCTGGGTGATCACATTCCCCTCTCGGCTCTGAGACCTTCCGCACTCTGATGGCCCCAGTGGCTGTCTCCAGCCCAGGCCTCTCTGACCGACAGAGTCAGCTCCCTGGCCGTCCGTGGGCTCCTCTCAGCCCGCCTGGGGGAGAGCGGCGGCTCCGCCGGTCCTGGCTCGGGCTGCAGGCCTCGCGGTGCTTGCTTTCCCGCTCACGTCTGACCCGTCAGCACATCTGTCTGAGCACATCTGGAACCCGACCCCGCCGCCCTCCGGCTGCCTGCTCGCGCCCGCAGTCTTACCCTGGGTTTCCGCCCGCCGCTGTCAGGGTCCCTGCTGCCGCACCCACTGCAGCGGAGGGATGGGGCCCCTGGGACAGGCGGCGTCTGCTCTGCTCAGGCCCGGGGCGCCTGGGTCCGCGGAGAAGCAGAAAGCCCCGGGGTCAGCCAGGCCACGGAGCCCCGAGGTGCAGGGGCCTGTGTCTCCCAGGCCCCACTGTGAGCACCGGCGCCGGCGCGGCCCCTGGGCTGTGCCTCTGCGTGGCGACGGGTGGGACCCAGCAGCGGGGCCTGGCGGCGCGGACCCGGGAGCTGGCGGCGGGGAAGCGTCCTCGGGGGCCACCTCTCCAAGGGGCTTGGCTCTCAGTCCGTGGCACAGCCCTGCGTGGCCCCCGAGAGTTCCATTCCCACCCCTCCCGCCTCTTCTGCCCTCCCGCCTTCCCTCCCTCCCTCCCTCCCTTCTTCTCTCCCTCCCGTCACACTGGCCTTCTTGCTGCTCCCACACACCAGGCACCCCCCCCCCCCCCCACGGGCCTCGGTGTTGGCGGTGCCTCTGCTCCCAGTGGCCACTCCCTCACCCCCAGCCCCTGCTCAGACGCCCCTTTGCCAGGAGGCCTTTCCTGGCTCCTTTTAAAGCGCTGCCGGCACTTCCCAGCGGCGCTGCAGGTCTCACTGGATGAAAGCAGCAGCAGGCCAGGACCTGTCAGCGCTTCCCTGCCAGCTGCTGCCGGCCTGCAGCCCTCCCTGCCCTCCGCCCCAGCGGTCCTGCCAGCACAGCGGCCTGCCCCGGTGGGCAGAGGCCAGCGGGGCCCTGGGCAGGGAGCTCTCTGCCGGGCGCAGGGAGCATGAGGAGCGGGGCCGGAGGCCTGCGTCCCCATCTTGCTCCGCACTGAGGGGCTGTGACCTGCGACACCCTTGGGCTTAGGTGCCCCATGTGAGCTAGACCCACGGGATGGGGGAGCCACTGAGGACCCCAGATCCCCCCTGCCTGGCTGTCAGCAAGGAGCCCTTTCCCCCTTCTCTCTGTGGCCAGCGTGGAGGGACAGCGCGTCCGTGGAGGTCCAGGCTGGGTGGACAGAGGGGGAGACTCAGGGCCACGAGGCACAGCCACCATTCCCTGACAGGGAAGCGCAGCCTTGGCTTCTCCTGGGGCAGCCCTGGCCGTCACAGCTCCCCCTGGGCACGGGGCAGCGCCCACACTGGCCGTCACAGCTCCCCTTGGGCACAGGGCAGCGCCCACACTGGCCGTCACAGCTCCCCCTGGGCACAGGGCAGCGCCCACACTGGCCGTCACAGCTCCCCCTGGGCACGGGGCAGCGCCCACACTGGCCGTCAGGTGGAGGGTGTCCGGCCTCCAGCTGCCCCCAGGCACTGAAGTCGGGACTGAGGCTGAGCTGGCCCCGCTCCCAAGACCGCCCCTCTCTGGCTCTGAGGCCGTGGAACTGGTCCCCAGGTCCACCTTGCCATCGCTGAGTGATGCCCGTGACATGAAGGGCTCCCCAGGGCCCAGTGGTTTCTTACTCGCCTTTCATGCCCCAGCGCCCCTCGGCGCCGCCTCCTCGCCTCTGCGTCTCCCCCTCTCTTGCCTCAGAGCACCACCTGTCTCTCAGCTGCCTCAGCAACCCCTGCTTGCCTGTTGCCAGGGAAACCACCTCCTTGGCAACCAGCCGGCATCCCTGTGACATGTACACGTGGGAAGGAAAGGTTCCTGCCTCTTGCCGAGGCTGTGGGCGGCTCTGCTCCGGGCCCAGGCAGGGTCCGGGCTGTGACCGCAGAGTGGGGAGGGAGGTATCAGGCCTCCTTTGAGGCTCATTCAACTGATGACGATTCAACAGTTATTAAGCACCTACTGTTTTCCAGGCCCTGTGCGGGGCCCATCATGCACAACATCTCATTTAGGCATGCATTGAGCCTGCAAGGTAGATGCGATTATGCCCATTCTACAGACGAGAAAACAGAGGCACAGAGAGGCTCAGGGGATTGCCGCTGGCTGGCAGGTGTCAGAGCTGAGAGTTGAACTAGTCTTGTCTGATTTCAAAGCCCTGGTTCTCTCAGCCCATCCTGAGGGCCCCGCTCAGGCTGCTCCTAGCCGGGCCGGAGTGAGTGTAGTCCCAAACACACGCCCTGAGAGCGAGGAGCCCTCCGTGGCATCGGTTGGTGCCGTCTCCGAGTGTGCCACGCGCAGCCACAGGCTGCAAGACCCAGAGCCTAACCGGGTGCAGCTTGATGAGAGGGGAGTGGGACCCCAAAGGGCGGCAGGACATCTGCGCGTGCGGCTGGGGTGGGCGTTACGGAGGTCTGGACGGCGTGGGGGGTGGGGCAGGGGTTTGGGCCAGGCGAGTAAGGGTGGCTGGCAGGAGGGCATCATTGCCCCCGTGGCCCCGGGTGTCTGCAGTCCGCTGGCTGGAGCCTGGAGGTGGTGTGAGGGAGGTGGCAGGGGGAGGGGCAGAGAGGGGTCCCCTGTGCAAGCAGGAAGGGGGTGCAGAGAGGGACTGCAGGTGCCCAGGGTGGCAGTGTGACCAGGCATGGATGAGGGCGAGGTGGGCATCCCCTCGCAGACTAGGGCCCAGAGGGTTCTGCCCGTCCTCTGAGCTCTCGCGGCCGCCGGGCCAGGCCCTGCCCCGCGGTCCCCGCCCCTCTGACCCTCACGCGTCCTGCAGGCCCTGCAGCGCCAGGACACGGAGATCTACGCCTGCATGCAGAGCGAGGCCAGCAGCCCGCCCGCCAGGAGGACCTTCCTCTCCCAGGTAAGCGGGGCAGCCAGCCGGCTCCTGAGCTCCGTCTGAGCCCCCCACCCCCGGGTGACGTGGGGGGAATGGGACCACGGGTGAGCCCTCCCCCGAGGCAGCTGGCCTGGCACCAAGAGCATGGGAGGTTGGAATCCTGCCCCCCCCCCCCCCGACCAGCCGGCAGCCCTGCCCGCGGCTGCCCTCTGCGTCCGCGGCTCCTGCCTGTGTGCAGAGGACCGGACAGCGCTCACCTCACAGATGTGCGGGGGGCCGGAGGCTGCAGTGGGACCAGCCGGCGCCCGGGCCATGTGCGCCATGGTGGCTCCGCTGGGCGCAGGGCGTGTCTGCGCTGGCCAGTCAGGCGTACGGGGTAGTCCTCTAGCTGCCCCCAGGCGGAGGCTGGCTGAAGTGAGGGGCCGGAGTCTGCGCTGGTGCCCGCCTGGCCTGGCCTGGCCTGGCCTGGCCTGGGCAGGGCCCCCTAATTGGCATGCTGGGGCCAAGGCGTTTCACTTAGTCCCGATCCTCTTCCACACCTCAGTGTGCTCATCTGTAAAGTGGGTGAGTGACGCTTGCAACAAAACCGAGCGCCTCTGAATTCAAACGAGTTCCCAGTGAAGTAACGGCTACAACAGAGACTGGGACCCCGCGCAGCAGGAGGGGCTGTTGGGCGGGGACAGGAGCCACGGGCGGGGGGGTAGGCCGTGGGCACCTCGGAGAGCCATCAGGGAGTGAGAGGGGCTGGTGCTGGGTCTCCCCGGCCCAGGGGCCCAGGCTGGTGCTGTTCCGTGAATCTCAAAGCTCCTCCTGTCCTAGGCCTGACCCCTGAAGATGTCTGTGCCATGCCAGGCGGTGCCCACCCTGGGCCAGGGTGCTGCCCAGGATGCCGAGACAGGCCCCTGCCCTCCAGGAGCCTCGGGGCTGAAAGAATAGGGTCCCTGACCCGACAGACACACAGAGACATGATGGCCCGTCTGAAAGGGGGGTCTGGGGGGACACACCGGGCTGGGAGGGGTCTTGGGGACGCTGAGCAGGCCCTGCAGGGTGAGGAGGTTTGGGGGACAGGTGGTGTGGAAGGAACAGCCCAGACAGAGGGAAGAGCGTGCGGGGAGGCCCGAGGCAGCGAGAGTGGGGTGGGGGAGGGGCAGGAGGGCAGAGCGGGTGGGGAGTGAGAGGAAGGGCTGGGAGGAGGGCTTGGGACAGGACAGGCGTCCCTGTCACAGGACCGCAGGAGCCACAGTTTGCTCCTCTGACGGAACCAGGCCGGTGTGAGTTTGTTCCTTCTCCTCCCGTTACTCTTCGTTTCTTCCCCAGGAGAATGCGCAGCGATGTCAGAGTGAGAGCGAGTTTAACCTGGTCTATGAGAACCTCTAGGGCCAGCTCCGCGGCAGATCAGAGGCTCTGGGGCCGCCCCTCCCTCCAGAGGACTCGATCGGGACCAAGAGTGAGGCCTCAGGGGCGCCGGGCACGCACCCCACATTCCAGCCCTTCCTGCCTGGCCTGCACCCACCCCCGGGGCACCCACCGCACACCCCACCCCCGGGGCACCCCCCGCGTGTTTCTCACCTCCAGGCCTTTGTCCACGTCGTGCCCTCTGCCCGGTGGCCCTCCTCGGTGTTCACGGGCTCCCGTGGGCCCCCCATTCCCAGGTCCTCCTCGCCTCTGGGCTCTCTTGGCGCCAGGCGGTACCATGGCCCACAAGGCCCCCCGAGACTCAGGAGGGACCCGTGTGGGTGCTGTGCACAGGAGGGGAAATAAAGGAGCAACGGTGACTATACCCCTCGCTGCCCGCCCACCTAGGCCAGAGGCACAAGGTGACCCTGGGCTGGCCTTGGGGACAGAGCTGGAGGCTGAGCAGGTGGCGGGAGCAGGGCGGTCTGTGCTCCGTGGAGAGGAGGGGTCAGGCTTATCCTGAGCGGGGTGGGGGTTGGGGGGAGGAAAGGGGGAGGTGCTGGCTAAGCTGGAGCTGAACAACCCAAAGCTCTCTGCCCCCCAACAAGGACCCCAAGGCTGTCTCCCCTCCGCCTGGCCCTTTGCACCCCGCCTGGTGCCACCTGCTTCCCCACCCCCTGCTCCTCAAGCCTTCTCCACCCTAGGCATCCGCTGCGCCTCCCTCCACCCTCCGGCCTGGTCCCCCGAAGCCCCCTTTGTCTGGCTGTCCTGACCGCCCCCCCTGTCTTATCTGCATCATACCAGCCAGGGTCCCCGGATGGAGGACAGCCCTCCCTCCTGCCACCTCTCCATCCTAGTCCAGCGCCATGGTTGGCTGCCTGGGGCCTCCCTGCTGGGGGGAGGGGTCCCTTCGCCTGGCAGAAGCTCAGGCCCCGTGTGCACATGGCCCCTCATTTCACCCCCTGCAGCCCCCCGCCCCCACCCCAGTATGAGTGGAAGCCCATTTTGCAGGAAGTCAGGAGCTAAGGGTCAGATCGCCCAGGCTGTTGGGCTGTCCCTCGGCTTCCCATCGTTTTCTCATTTGTAAAATGGACGAGCCAGTCCTCCCTCCCACCCCGTCCGCCCCCTCACACACAAACCTTAATGTGAGGGGGGGGGCGGGCCCTGGTAGAGCCTGGGGTGGAGGGTGGCCAGCCTTCCTGGGTCCTCACCTTCCGGTCACCAGCCCCGCAGCGACGCACAGCAACCAGCGCTCTGCACGGGGGGAGGCTGATGCAGAGGCCTCTGGGCCGCGGAGGCTGCAGCTCAGCAAACCGGCGCTGCCCAGCCAGACGAAGCTGCCCTGGGCAGGCCCGTCCCGGTTCTGGCTCCACAGCCTGGGCAGCAGCCAGTGGGGGTGGGCCGAGGGGAGCCTGTGCTCAGGGTGCCGTGAGCCTCCCCCAGACCAGGAGGCCGCTCCCCGGGCCTGGTCCCTTGTCCTCAGCCCCTGGGCCCAGGCCCTCTGGCTGGAAACCAGCCCATAGCAGTGGCTCCGAGGCCAGAGGGGAGCCTGGCAGGGTTACCCCACAGCGGGCTGCAGCCCCAGCCGGCTGCCCTGCCCCACACTCTTCTCCACGTGGGC
This sequence comes from Nyctalus aviator, assembly GCA_036971965.1. NCBI lineage: Eukaryota > Metazoa > Chordata > Mammalia > Chiroptera > Vespertilionidae > Nyctalus > Nyctalus aviator. The sequence goes on from CM072924.1 coordinate 3,171,739, forward strand.
CCTGTCCCCCCTGTGCTCCCCCTTCCTCCGCTCCCCCCTCGCCTGGGACAGAACCCCACTCTCCCCGAGGCTTCGGGGCCCTCGGGGACCAGCCGGGCACCGCTGGGGAGCAGGCATTGCCAGCAGCTGAGCCTGGCCCAGGGGAAGGCTGGGGAGCCGGCGGCTTTCATGTGAGCAGGACAGAGGCGGGAGGGGCGGGGGGTCAGGGTGAAGTGGGGCTTAGACACGGGCGAGGGTGTGTGTATGGGTGTGGGGGGAAGAGTTCTGGGACCCCAGGTGTGGAGCAAAGAAGTCTGAGCACCCTCCTCCCCCCCCTCCCCCCAGGCTGAGAGCCCATGGAGATGGGCTGGTGCAGGGCAGGGGTGAGTGGGTGCAGGTGGCAGAAAGAGGGCGGGGACAGAGAGCTCCTAAGAGCCTGGGTGTGACTGAAAGGGGGGAGAGGAGAGAGGGACCACCTTGACACCTTGACGGTCATTTGGGTTAGGGTGGCTGGGAGCCCCCAGTTCCGCCTCTCAGCAGCCATGTCCACTTGAGCTGGGTCTCTGACAGTCAGGGCCTCTCAGCGATGCTCAGAGGGGACAGATGGGGAGCCCTGCTCTGCACAGGCTCAGTGGGTGCAGAGGGCAGGGGGGTAGGGCACGGGGGAAGTCTGGTGTGCCTTCCCTTCCCCCACAATCCTTCAGGAAAAGCCGCTGCAGGAGGCAGCGTGGAGGGTCCGGCCTCCTGGTGGCCGGGGCCCCAGGCTCTGTGTGTATGGGGCGGGGGCGGGGGGTGGGGCGCGCTCAGGAGGGACTAGAGGAGGAGAGCGGCGGAGAGAGGCCCCAGGAAGGGAGCCTGATGGGAGCAGGGAGGCCCAGGCCAGGCAGCCTGGACCCTGAGGTGGTGGCAGCCACCCCGGGGCGGCCTGAGCCTGGAACTGCAGGAGAAGCCCCGGGCAGCCCCTCCCCAGTCCCCCTCCGGCGCTGCTGCCCCTGCCCGCCCGGCCCGGCCCCAGTGAGGGGGCTCAGGATGCTCTCCTGCGGCCCGCCCTTGTGCCCCCGGCACTCCCCCACCTCTGCTCCTAGGTCACACCGCCACCCTCCGAGGGCCTCGGTCTGAAACAGTTCTGGTACCTCTGACCCCGGGGGCCCTGCCCGGGGCTCGCAGCCCTCCCTCCCCCCGCCCCGCTCCCCCAGCACCTGCCCGAGAAGCCTCCCTGGAAAGCAGACTGCAGGGCGGGCGTGGGGAGTGCGCGGCCCCTCCCAGCCAACATTTCCAGAGGATTCTGCAGAGCAGTTTCCATGGGAACAGGTGCGGGTGCACAGGGAACCCCACCTTCACAGGGCGGGGCCTTGGCGGGGCGGTGCTCCGCCGGGCACAGCCGCTGCCTTTCGGCCCCGAAACCAAGTTACAGGCAAACGTGCCCTTTTTCTGCCTTCGCTCTGACAGGCCTGCCGCACCCTGAGGTGCCCTGGGCTCCGGGCTGGATTTTACCTCCTTCAGTCATTCTCTTGGCGGAGCGCTCAGCCAGGAGGGGCTGGCGGGGGCGTCTCCGTCCTCCTGGGTCCCTTGTCCGCCCATGGGGCCTCCGCAGCCCCCAGTCCAGACTCCAGGCGCTGGGGGCCTGGCAGGAGGCGCCGAGACACCTTCCTTCCCAGCCCCCTGACCTGCCGCCCTAACCACGGCCTGCAGCCTTGACCGAGCCTGGGTCGGGCCCGCCCCCTGCACTGGGTGTTAGTCTGTATTTTTAAAAATGCATTTGTATTGACTTCAGAGAGGAAGGGATGGGGGAGAGAGATGGAAACACCAGTGATGAGAGAGAATCATCCATCGGCTGCCTCCTGCACGCCCCCTACTGGGGATCGAGTCCCAACCCGGGCCTGTGCCCTGACCGGGAATCGAACCGTGACCGCCTGGTTCATAGGTCCACGCTCAACCACTGGGCCACGCTGCCAGGCAGCGTGCACTTTTTAACGTATCTGTGCAGGCGAGGTGGGTGTCTATCGCGGTACAAACAAACCAAGGAGAGTGAAATTCCTCCGATGCTCTAGCCACCTTGGATCCTCCATCCCAGCCCTTCCCGAAGCTGACCACTGAGCCACTGGGTGTGTGCCCCTCCGGGCAGGCGGCTGTGTGGTACTGACACACGTAAACGCACACACACAAGCACGTGATCCTGGCCGCCCTCACGTGGGGCTCTGGAGCGCTTACATGGCACCTTCTGTAGGTGGCATTGGCCTTGCTTTGTTCACGCAGCCCCCGTGGCGGCGGCCTGCGGGGACAGCTCGTCAGAGCCGCGGGCTCGGCTCGGCTCCCCGGAGGGACTCACAGGCCCAGGACCCTAATTCGATCAGGCTCCCGTCACGGCCTTGGCCGCTGTTCACATTTCTCGGCGTCTCCGCAGGGGCTGAGGGGCTGCGGGAGCACCGCGGACTCACCCGCAGCTGCCGGCGGGACGGCTCTCCCAGGCGCTGCGGGCTCGGCGCCCGGTGGGGCTGGTCTGCTCCTCGGGCTGTCTCTCCGCAGTATCTCACTCTCCCCTGCAAACCCAGTGAAGTGGGGGCTGGGCTCCCCGTTTTTCCAGAGCAGACGGTGCAGAGAAGCGGACTAGCTAAAGGTCATGTGGCCCACAGGGGGCATCGCTGGGCCGGCTCCGGCTGTGTACCCTCTTGCTGCCTCCGGGGGTCAGCGGAGGGGGGTCCGGGGCGGGGAGGGGGACAGAGGAGCCTTAGAGGGCTTGGTGCACCCAGGGTGGGGGAAGCCCGTGAAGGGATGAGTCTCCTTCCGAGACGGCCTGTCAGCTTACCCTGCTCACACCCGGAGTCTCAGAGCTGTGGGAGCGGGGGTCCTCCCTCCCCCGCCCCGCGGTGGTCTATCTCCTGGGGCAGATGGCGTCAGGGGAGGTGCAGGGCCTGGTCTCAGGCGCCTAGACGTTTGGATCCACGGCCTCGCTGGCAGTTTCGGGCGCAGCTCGCCTGCAGGTGTGAGCGCCTCTTGGCAGCTGTATAATCTGGGATAATGCCGCTGTGATTGGCGTTGCTCCCGCACACAATCCTCTCGCCACCTGGAAACCTACTTGCACAGGCTGTATCTGGAGAGGGTTTAATTTTACCACCTCGTGGACCCCCAGGGGCCGAGAAGGAACAGGGCTTTCTCTGTCCCCCCTGTGCCTACCCCACCCCGACCCCCAGTGAGCGCCCCAGGCCAGGGGCCACACTGGCCGACCCCGCTGCCTCGGCTCAGGACCCTCACCGAGGGGCCCAGCTGACCTAGTTTTCTCCCCAGCCCCCCTCCCTTCCTCCTTCAGCCCCCCGTTTAGTCTCCCCCCACCTCTGCCCTGTACTCTGGAGCCGGAGGCTCCTGGGGAGATGGGTCTGCGTGAACTGATTCAACGAAAGGAGGTCAGAGCGATGCCTGGGCTCTTGGAGGGGAGGGTGTTGTAGGGAAGGCTTCACGGAAGAGGTGGCACCTGAGCAGGAATTCCTGCTCAGCTTCAGAGGGAGCGTGGGAACACGGATGGGTCTTGGGGTGCCTTGGACCGGAGGGAGCTCGTCAGAAATGAGGCTCCTTGGGGGCACCTTGCTTGTCTCTGTGCCTGACTCCTCAGAGGGCCGTGAGCACTTGTTTAAGCGTGAGCGCACTCTTCCTCGCTGGAGGTGGAGTGCCGGATCCTGACAGGAGAGGGAGGAAGACTCTCCGCCCCCCCCCCCCCATTTCCAGGAAGGGATCTCTAATTAGCACGTGACCCATCTGACGCGTGTGGACACGGAGACAGCCGTGCCCTCAGCTGGAGGCACAGCGATGACGGGCGGGTTCGGAGGCCGGCCCTCCGCCCGGGGCAGGGCGGGCTCGGTGTGGGCTGCCGGAGGCCAGGCCGCCCCGGGGACAGGCCGGCAGCGGCTCGGCTTCCCCGCCCGGCGCCCGGGCTGTCAGAGGCCCCGATCGATGCCACGTGCCTGCGGAGCGGGCGGCAGGGCCCTGAGCCTGTCAGGGCGGTGCTGCTAATTGATCCCAGAAGCCCCTGTCACTGCGGGGGGGGGGGGCTCCGCGGCTCTGCGGCGGCCACTGCCGTCCCTGCCTCGCCAGATGGCCTTCCCTCCGCTCCGCTGGCTGCAGGCAAGGCCGGCAGCCCTGACTGTGTGGGGCCTCGGGCCCCCCAAGCACCCAGCAGAGCAGAGCTAAGCCGGGGGGTGCAGGGAGCTCCGGAGAAGTCCCCCGTGGGTCCCTCAGGTCCAGTCACAGCCGCCCCAGAGAGGCTGGTCAGCAGGGGAGGCTCAGGGATGCTCAGGGCACAGCCCTGCACCTGGTTCCCACTGTGGGTCCCAGCTGATCTGGTTTTCTCCCCAGCCCCCCTTCCTTCCTCCTTCAGCCCCATTTAGTCTCTCCCCACCGCTGCCCCTGTGCTCCCGAAGCCAGAGCCTCCTGGGGAGAGGGATTAAAAAGTTCCCTAGTCTGGGCTTTTAGGGCCCAGCTTCAAATGCCCCCCAACTTCCTCCAGTGGCCCCACAGGTACTGCCTCCGGTAGGGGGAGCCCTCGTGCTGTGTGTGAGGAGGGTGGAGCCTCTGCCTGTGAGGACCAGTCTGTGCAGGGAGTGCCAGGGGGTGGGGGGCTCAGGTCCAGACAGGAAGATGGCACCTGCGGGGGCACAGTGAGCCCTGCCTCCGCCTCCGCCTCCTCCCCTCCCGCCTCTGCCGTGCGGTCCTGGCCCTGCTTCCTGCGATGAAGTGAGGGGAGACCGGAGCCCAGGTTGGGCGGCCCTCACCGCTCCTGCCCATCTCAATGAGAGGAAACAAAATCTGCCCCATTTAAACACTTTCTGTCAGAGCGTACACACATGTGCAAACCTCCCTGGGACCGAATCCAGCTCCACCCTCCACCCCTCCACCCCTCCACCCCTTCACCCCTCCACCCCTCCACCCCTCCTCCCCTCCACCCCTCCACCCCTCCACCCCTCCACCCCTTCACCCCTCCACCCCTCCACCCCTCCACCCTTCTACCCTTCCTCCCCTCCACCCCTCCACCCTTCTACCCCTCCACCCCTCCACCCCTCCACTCATTCACCCCTCCACCCTTCCACCCCTCCACCCTTCTACCCCTCCACCCCTCCACCCTTCTACCCCTCCACCCCTCCACCCCTCCACCCCTCCACCCCTCCACCCCTCCATCCCTCCATCCCTCCTCCCCTCCACCCCTCCACCCTTTCACCCCTCCACCTCTTCACCCCTCCTCCCTCCACCCCTCCACTCCTCCACCCCTCCACCCCTCCACTCCTCCACCCCTCCCCCCTCCACCCCTCCACCCCTCCACCTCCTCCACTCCTCCACCCCTCCACCCCTCCACCCCTCCACTCCTCCCTTTCACCTGAGCCGCCCTGCCCTGTCCCCTTTCCTGCCCTTCCTCTGCAGCCTCCTCAACCTCCAGGCACATGAAGCTCCCTCTGCCTGATCATTAAATGCTTATTAAGTTCTTAGCTGGAGCTAGATACTGTTCCTATCTATATAAAAAGCTAATATGCAACGTGTCCCCTCGGGAGTTCCACCAGGAGATTGGGAGTTCGATCACTCTGACATGCGCTGACCACCGGGGGGCAGCACAGAACAAAGGGAGGCCCTGGCCAGCAGCCGGAAGGCCCCCATAGGCCCGGATTGCCAGCCAGGTCTAGGGACCCTACCTGAGCTCAAATTTTGTGCACCGGGCCTCTAGTCTCAGAGATAAGGAAACTGAGGATCAGAGAGATGTAGCATCTTGCCCAAGGCCACACAGCTGGCAGGTGGCGCAGCTGAGCTTCGAGCCCCAGAAGGAACCTCCTCGCTGGTGCCTTGTGTGGAGGGCGGAATAATGCCCACGCCCAAGATGCCCACAGGCTGATCCCTGGAACCCGCGAAAACCTTTGCAGTGTGACTGAGGGCCTTGAGGTGGGGAGATTGCCCTGGATGGTAAGAGGGATTCAGCCGAAGCCGGTTTGGCTCAGTGGATAGAGCGTCGGCCTGCAGACTGAAAGGTCCCGGGTTCGATTCCGGTCAAGGGCATGTACCTTGGTTGCGGGCATGTCCCCAGTGGGGGTGTGTGCAGGAGGCAGCTGATCGATGATTCTCTCTCATCGATGTTTCTAACTCTCTATCCCTCTCTCTTCCTCTCTGTAAAAAATCAATAAAATATATATTTTAAAAAACCAGAAGGATTCAGAGGGAGAGAACAGAAGGCAGAGGCGGTGGGACTTGGAGTCAGAGACTGGCAGCCGCTGCGCTGCTGGCTAGAAGCTGCTGGCTGAGCGGGAGGAGGGGAGCGCCCGGAACGAGGCCCCGAAGGCTGGAAAGGCAGTGGGGCTGAGCCTCTGGGTGGAGGCGGCCCTGCTGACACCTCCTGTCCGCCCAGGGGCCTGGCTTTGGAGCTCTGGCTTCCGGAGCGGTAAGAGAATAAGTGTGTGCTGTGCTAAGCCACCAAGCTTGTGGTAATTGGTTACAGAAACCCAGGACACAAACACGCTCCCCCTCCTGAGGCGCCTGTTCAGCCTGCAGGCTGGGGCCTCCTGGGGAAGCCCTGGTCCAGGCCCCCTCCCCTCTCCCCCTCCCCACTCCCCCTCCCCCTAGCCCCCGCTCCTGTGGACGCCTCCCGCAGCTCTCCCCCGGAGGCTGCTGTCGCAGCGGCCTCTGCTCACCTGACCTTGGCCTCATCTGTCACTCAGCACGGACCTCGCCAGGCTAGCACTGACCTCCTCCTGCAATTGGGGCGGCGCCTGGGGCATGGCAGAGGAGGGAGCTGAGGCTTAGGAGGAGTAGCGAGTGCCCAAGGCCCCTCAGCCAGCAAGGTTCAAAGCCAGATGTGAACCTGGGCCTGGCTGAATCCAAAGCTGATGTTCCCAGCAGCTCCTCTGCCCGTGGACAGTCAGTAAGGGACCTGAGTGAGTGACAGGCAGCAGCAAAGGGCTTCGGGGAAGCACATTGTGGTAAGTCCCTCCCTTCCTGAGCAAACCAAGGAAGGCTTCCTGGAAGAAGGCCTGCGAGGGTGAGGGTCGCTCAGGGAAGGACATTAGAACAACAGCCGAGGATGGGGGAGTGAGAGGGCGGGAAGGTGAGGCGCTCGGTCGGGAGATGACCCCAGGCCCAGGTTGTAAGGGCTGTGGACGCAGGCTGAGGCCTGAGGAGCGCAGACAGGGGAGCAGGAGAGCCAAATCCCTTCCACTGCGGCTCCGGGGAGGGTGGCCTGTTCCAATTTAGAAGCTGCCGAGATAGGCAAAAGCTTAAGGGGCTGGAGCTGTGTCAAGGAGGCGGAGGAGGTGGGGCAGGGGACCAGACTTTAGAGCCATTTCAGAGCATAGGCCAACAAGACTGCTGACTTGCTGGCCTCAAGGCATACGGGTGAAGGAGTGTCCATGCCCCCACCCAATGGTCAGAGGCTGATTTCAGCAAACACAACCGGAAGCACAGACGTGGAGCCGCAAAGTAAGGAGAAATCCTGGTGGCAACCAGGAGGAGGTGTCCCAAAGACAACAGAATGGGTCAGGACTCAGGAGACAGGTCAAGGGTGCAGACAGGAAAAACTGGGCAGGCCATAGTGGCCACAGCTGCAGATGAATGAGGCAGTGAGGGAAGGCGCACCCAGAGGGGACCAGGGCCCCCAACCCCAGCACCCATCTGGATCCATCTGGCACTGAGCCTTTCCCGGTGGGCTCCGCTTCAGGGAAACCTGATAGCAAATTCCAAACCAATAAGAGCAAATAAATGAGTGGTGATTACTGACAATAGGAGAGGGTACACCACGGGGTGCCTCCAAATAGCATCTCCTCCAGTATGTTTTAAGTGTTTTATAGGTCATTAACTACTTGACAGAGAGAGCCTGACACTTAAAGCGAAGAATTCTGTGCCTCTGCCAGGGAAAATCAATCAGAAATGAAGATAGAGCGTCGCGGGCGTTAGGATGCGCGGGGTGGGCGAACGGGATTCCATTTATTCCTAAGCGTAAGGTCTCTCCATTGTGACAAGTGACAGGCACCATATGAGGTATTGGACGCCATTTATAACCCCCAAACTGGAGGTTAAAAAAACCTTCCCCTTTCAAATATTTCCAAGACATGGGAACGTACAGAAACAAGCTTAGAAATCTAAGCGCCTCCCCCCTCCCCCCAACCTGATTCTGAGAAAGAAAACATGCTAGCTTCGGTGGAAGGTAGAAGCACTCGCTTTGTAAAAAATGTTATATTTTCCTGCCTTTTCAGACCCTTCTGGGGAGGCTTAGGCTGACCGCCCATCCCTGCCTCCGATATCGCTCCTTCCTCTGAAATCCGAGTGTAATTACTGCCTCTTTAATTAACTTGGCGATTAATCACCACCTGCCTGTGAAACAGCTCTTATTGTCCTTGTCCGTCTCCTATGCGGGATTTGGATGGGGGCAGGGACCAGGCGGGGAGCGGGAGGAGGGACAGGCAGGCTGGGAGGAGAGCCTGATGTGCAGCCGGTCAGCTCCTCCCGGCCGTTCAGGCGGCTGCTGGTACCGGGGCGGAGATGAGCGGGGATGAGGGCAGGAGAGCGGGGGCAGCTAGCAGCCTCCAGCCTCTGTTCTTGTGGTTCCCGTCGGCCGGAATGTCTTTCCTGGTGGAGCTTTGCTGTGGGTTGTATCGTGTTTCCCAAAGAGAGCAGTCCCTGGGACTGTACCCCGAGTTAGAAATGGGGTTCTTGTAAATGTAATCAACAGAAGGTCATGCTGGATTAAGATGGGCCCTAAATCCAAGGGCTGGTGTCTTAAAAAAAAAAAAAAAAAGTATATATCTTACTGATTTCAGAGAGGAATGGAGAGGGAGAGATAGAGAGAAGCACCAATGATGAGAGTCATTGATCGACTGCCCACACTGGGGACTGAGCCCTCAACTCGGGCATGTGCCCTGACTAGAAATCGAACCCGGACCTCCTGGTTTACAGGTCAATGCTCAACCACTGAGCCACACCAGCCAGGCAATGGCTGGTGTCTTTACAAGAGGTCATGCGCAGACAGAGACACAAGAACGCACTGTGCCACCAAGCTGTCTCCTCCGCACGCCTGCACGGCTGTCCAGGGCCTCTGCCAGAGGAACCCCCTTCCCATCCCTCAGAGACCACCTCACAACCCGAAGGACCCAGAAGAGCATGCCTGCCAAGTTAGGGCTCCCCCCACATGCCCCCGCACCCTCAGAGGTGGGCAAGGTAGCCTGTTTGGAGCAGAGTGCTTCTAACTTCCCCCGTGATTTAGAGAGGAGGGGTCAGGGTTTTACCATGGAGGCTGGGCTGTCTCATGCCCGAGCACAGAGCCAAGTGCTCGTATAGGAGTGTGTTCATTGAAATAACTCATTTCCTAACACATCTGCTCTAATCCAGCACTCTCTCTTTTTAAAAGAAATATATTTTATTGATTTTTCACAGAGAGGAAGAGAGAGGAATAGAGAGTTAGAAACATTGATGATAGAGAAACATCAATCAGCTGCCTCTTGCACACCTGGGGATGTGCCCGCAACCAAGGTACATGCCCCTGACCGGAATCGAACCCGGGACCTTTCAGTCTGCAGGCCGACGCTCTATCCACTGAGCCACACCGGTGTCAGCCCGGCACTCTCTTTGATAGAGGGACACTGAGGCCCTGGCACTCCACGGGGCATCACTGTGTGGAGGAGATCGGGGTCTGGGATGCAGCATGTCCCATTTCCAGTTCCCCCATCCACTCCCCGGTGACAGCATTTCTCCGCGCCTCAGCCTCCCCGTTC